>LGRX02004296.1:113654-140762 GCA_001247695.2 Cymbomonas tetramitiformis
TTTATTCAAGGGTTGTATTTTATTCAGGGGCTGAACTTTTATTCAGGGGCTGTATTTTATTCAGGGGCTGTACTTTATTCAGGGGCTGTATTTTATTCAGGGGCTGTACTTTATTCAGCCCCTGAACTTTATTCAGGGGCTGTATTTTATGCAGCCCCTGAACTTTATTCAGGGACTGTATTTTATTCAGGCCCTGAAAATTCAATTCAAGCCCTGAAGATGCATTTTCAGGGCCTGAAAATGAATTCCAGCCCCTAAAAATGAATTTTCAGGGCTTGAATTATCATTTTCAGGCCCTGAAGTTGCATTCCAGGGCATGAACTTTCAATTCAGGGCACTTCATTGCAAGTTATGCATGCACCCCCCATCCCTCCCCCCCCGGCCCTATACTCATCTTATCTATTATTAAGTGTACTCAGGCAAGTGACGGGCATTCCTCCCAAGTAGACAACCCTCTGGAAGGGTATTCATCCTATAATTGCCGCTTAACACCGCTATTCAACCCCCCTTGCTTTCCACGGTGTGTGGCTAAGGATTGAATCAAGAAAGTTGCCTCCTTGCTTGGAATGCCCATGGCCCGCCACAAGGAAGGATCCACACAAACTTTGGGCTGCCAACCCGATACCTTTGTGTAGTCGGGGACTTGCCCACACTCTCCTTGCCACGGTCACATTTCTGAAACACGTGTTTACTTGTATCACCAACAATCCTACCCCAAAATAATGCATGCCCCACACACCTTTTACATTTATATACATGCCTTACTTACATTGCCGCCCGCCAACCTAAGCGCATCTCTCTAATCATTTGCAAGATTGCAACCTACGTTCTACCATGGATGAATTTTTCACTTCTTCGTGGCTAATTCCTATGGCAACAACATTCTTGTCGGCTACTAATCAGATCATGTGGGTTAACAGCAACGGCGATGTCCACGCTCCCTCGATGGCTTCGCTGGTCATGTCGCGGCATGCTTTGTTGCTCCAATCGCTCCTGTTGCTCACCACACACACACACCACACCAAACCACACATGCGCCCGGCATGTGCGCCCCCTGCTCAGTTCCATGCGCCCGACAAAGTACAAAACGCAAGAGTACTCAGTACGGAGTACAGTAGGACCGATCAGAATGATGTTGATGTGAGGTGCCTAGCCTGTTGTACGGAGTACTCAGTACAGTTGAGTTATGGAAAGAGTTCATGAATGTATAAGAACTCGAAGTGTAACCAGTTTCGGAGATGAGAACTGAACTGAAAAGTGTAACATAAAAGTAAGAAGCCGTAACCGCTGTATATTGTGTATTGAAAGCATGCACTGAAAGCAAAAGCATACTATAAAGAATTACGAAACCGAATTCCGAATAGTGGACCAACCGAAACCATACCTCGTGCGGTCGTTTAATAAGTAGATAATAGATAAGTCCGAAACCGTAAAGAAGAGGAAAAGCAAGGGGTGTAGACTCCTACATGGACCACAACAAGGCGTGGACATTCTGAAACGAAATATTGTTACCAAATAAAATAAAATACTGCGCTAGAGCTGCTTTAAAATGCCCCAAAGGGGTTATTTCACCGCTTACTTGAAGCGCGGTCAAGTGTTTCGAAAATACAGGGTCTCCACTAGAAAGCGTGATTATACACGGGAATTATACTCTCAGAGAAAATTTATTGAGAATTGTATAAATCCTAACGTGACGATCAGACCCTGTATTTTTCCATCGTAATAACCCCCCAAGTCCCGGATATATTGCAGCAGCCAGCCACTCCGTTCCCGCATCTTCCGCTCAGGCTGTTGGCCTTCTGCTGGCTAGCCTTTTTTGCGCATACCGCGTTTTTTGCTAGCTGTGCTTTCCTCAGTAGGCTACTGAGATGAGCTATTACATGTAGCGCACCATGAGTGAGGGAATAGCCCCTAGCTTCTGCTAGCCTGTCATGTGCAGGGTTACAGCCTCCCAGCACCGTGTCCTCTTACTCGGTGTAAATATTTTATTATTATTATTATCATCGTGACCCCGCAGGGAACCGAAACTCGTCCTGAATCTGAAACACTCCTGGGTACTGTAACACCAGTTTCATTCCAAAATGGACAATCCGTCCAAAACGGCAACACAAACACCGCTGCCGTGTCCGCAGGCTCGGGGCCCGCTTCTCTTGCAAAAAGTGCAACAAGATCCCCAAAACCTTCGAAAACGGGAGGTTGCAAAAGACGTATTTCCCTTCCCAACTTTGCAACACACAATCATCCCGCACCGACCAAAACCACCTAAGGTGCGAGTTCGCGCCATGAATATCCGCACACGCTTCCCGCAATCAAACGGCCCCCACCGTGTCTCCAAACGGTCAAACACCCCGTCACTAATCTCTGTCTATATATTTAGAAAAAAAATACACCGAGTGAGAGGACAACGTCCTGAGATGCTGAGAGGCTGTAACCCTGCACACGGCAACAAACAAATAATGCTCCGCTTGCTGGAATCGGTGCAGCTGCTGAAAGAACTGCTTCATCTTATTCCTGCTCAACAAATCAGCCAACAGGTTTTTTGTGTTAATGTACTGCGACAGAAGCCGCACATCATATTCCACCGCCAATCTCAGAATCTCTTTCGATAATGGAATAACCGTTGCCGTTCTGAAGAACTTCTTACGGCACCACGCCAATCGCACTCAGATTGTCGTCAGTGATGAAAACCACGAGGGAACATCCTGGCAACAAGGGACCCCACAACCACAATGCATAATACACCGCGTATAACTCCAAATAAGTAACGTGACTTGACTCTTCGTCCCCGTGAAGGGAGCAAAAGCAGTCTGTCGCCAACGCTTCACTTGTTTCCATGACACTGAAAACCAGCGCCCAGGGGATCAAAGAAACCTCTCATCCCAAAACCGGTGGAAGCATCAAGTGAAAGGAAACCTGTCACAACACGCCGCATATAGTGCTGCTCATGATCATGCTAACTTAAGGGGCAACGAAGAGCGGGCGTGGTGTTGCCGAGACTGTCCGAACCTGTCGGTCGCGCATCCGCGCATGTCACCTCGGTTCCATAGAAGGTGTGGCAGCGCGCGAGGTGGTTCGTCTGCTCCCATAAGGCATGGTTGCACCGAGTTCAATAAGGTTAGAGGTTCTGCGGGTAGGGATTCTTCAAGGGCTCAAGGTCTCAAGCAGCTCAAGTAGTCAACTAGACTAGCCTAGTGACACTATAGTGGTGTCACCTGCAACCCGACCGACCCAGTGACACCCCATGGACCCTGCATTGATGAAGTGGGGCGCCCGAAGATCGCGCGGGAAGGTAACCCCCGAATTTTTCCAAAAGTGCCGTATTTTTAATTCTGAAAATTCGGAATTAATTTCAGCCAATATTCGTCGAAAGTGGCAAAATGCTGTGGGGGTCCATATAGGGGCCATTCAGGGGGGCAATCGATGCCTATCGACTGCCCACTATGTAACCCCAAAATTTCGATTTCAAATGTCACTTGGGAGCGACTTCCTGATTTTGAAAAAAAATCGTCATTCGACCCCCTCAGCATAACCCCTTAAAAATGGGCATTTTTGCTTGCCGCGTGGTCAACGCGTCAGGAGTGGTACTGCATGACTCGACCCCCCCCTTGTAAAATTTGGCCTTGTAGTCGTCATTTGTATACTCCCTGCATATTCCGAATTGGTGGCAGTCGCAAATAAACAATATCCATGTGTGAAGGGGGTGCATTTTCGGAAAGCGTGTTCGAAATCGTCAAAAAGTGCCCCATAATTTATGAGCAGGACTATAGTTAGCATCACGGTATTTCCGTTTTGAAGAACGGCCATGCTCTTCCACCACTTCAGATCACGCCAGGCTTAACGCCCTCGACAAATGAATCCAACTCGAGCCTTCGGCCTTCGCCGCCGATACGGCATCATGCGCCCGCCTAATAAGGAAACGAAGTGCGGACGCCGTACATCACTTGGGCGCAAAACGAGAGTTTTCCAATCAAACTCTCCAATGCCCGGACTTTCACGGCCTTCCTCGAGAAAGTCAAAGGCCATGACATCACACATCCGGCCCACGGCCAAAAGTCTTTCTTTTGAAACCGACGCCGTGCACTCTCCCGTACCCCTAGTCTCAGTGTCAAGCACTATTCCTACTAAGAATACCAGACGGTGCACCGGGCCTTCCACCTTAGTGATGGCTACCTCGAATCCCAAAACCGTACTAAGTCCAATGCGAGGTCCAGCATACCCCGCTGACACTCTTCAAACTTATTTGTTACGATGAGAAACTCATCTAAGTATACCACTACCGACACACCACGCGCCCGCAAGACTCGGGGAATCGCTTGTGTCACATCATGAAAAATCTGCGGAGCCACGGAAAGGCCATTCGCAAGTCGTGTGTCCACCTAACATACACCTTGCCACTCACACATAAACAACTTCCACATCTCCGGCGCCACCCCCATAAATCGATACGCCTTTGACAAGTATATTCTCCCAAGCTAACATTTTGGCCTCATCAGCGCGTACGCATCTTCAAGCGTAGCAAACTTCCTAGACCGTTTTTCACATGCCGCGTTCACCGACTCTCCAAACGGCCTACGGAATAATCATGTATTTCCCTTGCATTAACGGCACCATCATCTTTCACGATTACAATCAGTCACAGGGCCGAAAGGTAAGATGCCTCTTGGCGGGGAACGCGTACCATACGACCCACAACCTCTACCTCGGCCATCTCATCTTTCATCAGGCCCAAGTACTCCTCCGGAACATAGTTCGGGACCTGAAACGGCTCGGGCAGATCTCCCACATCCCAAGTCACACCCGTAGCCACAAACTTGACTATTTCGGGTGTAAAGATCTATAAATCGTGATGGGACTTTCACTGTACAAGACCCGAACGTCACCGTGTGCTCGAGCACAAATTATGCTCCAAGTCGGTTTCGATCCGGTCTTCCGGTGACCTCATGGTTGTCACCCATTTTGCTCTACCACTGAGCTATCGGAGCTTCTTTTTATATACAAGCTCGATCCTCTTGTGGCACTTGTACAGTTCTGATAATTATACGGATCGAAGATCGACTGTGACATCGATCGATGACGTACCAACATCGCGAGTGGCATCTGTCATCTTTCGATCCCTGACATCGGGGGGCCGTGGGTCCCCGCTAGGAACGGTCGCCCAACGGTGTGCTTGAGCGGTCGACGGTGAGACCGTCGCTCCGACATGCACCATGCACCGCTTGCACATACTCGTTGTGTGAGGCTACATTAAACACTCGATTTTAAGAAAACAGGAATTTTAGGCCAGCCTAGCAAATTTCTTATTTATATAGAGATCTTAAATATGGAGTGTTATGTGTTAAATATTGTGAAGAAATCAAAAAAGCTGGCTACTTTCTTATTGGCGGGTTTTCTTATTACTGAGTGATTACTGTAACGTCACACCATAATACAACAATGGCACGAGTTGCAATCACATCATATCTACGGTGCAATGGTTAATGGTCCAAACCATCCGGTAGTCACGACGACCTCCATCCGGGGTTTTTAATGCGAAAATACTTGATATAATTACATAGATCGGTCCACTTCAGCATATTGGACGCAGACCAAAAGGGTGTGTAAATAGAATATAAATGGTACAAAGTGTATTTTCTTAATCAGATGACAAGATTCGCGATCACTCGTATAATCAATGCAGGCGGCATTTTTCGTACAGCAATACAGTGAATGTGTCATGCACCACGTTAACGTTACCCGTGATGTATTCAAACTAATTATGGAAGACACACGAGTACGCTGACTGGCAGGAGGTGTCACGTTTACGGTATTATTATAAATTGCGGGAATGATATCCAATCGGTGGAGATCGTGTATAAAGCGGAATTTGATGCTGCACGTTGGACGGCACATGATCCTTGCTTGAGTCACTGTACTGAATATTCACAGATTGTGGATATCCACATCAGGATACGGCGCACGCACGAGACACGGGAAATTTACAAAACATGAAATCTGAACAATTTATACACATATCATATAAATCATCAAGACTTCATGAATTGCGTCCTCTGCTGACGAACTCTCGCAAGCGTATTTTAGCCACATAAATACAGGGGTCACACGATGCGGGGTGTCGACGAGGAGCAGTAGTCCTTTGGTGAATGGTGTGACATGACACTGACTCAGGACTGACGAGAGACGAATGTGTGTCGTCCTTGATGCGGAATTCGATCGAAGATGAAATCGATAAAAGTTGGACGCGTGGAGGTGTCATGCGGCATGTTTACGAGAGAGGGGTTATGTACATACTACATGCAGAAAACATTTAAATTCCCATGCACTGTCACATATGTGTTTTGAACATACCCGATACGGTACGTTTGCCCACGGCGTAGTCAAAGTCTCGGTCAGAGTTACCCAGCATACACAGTGCAGACTTACGTACGGTGTGTTGAGGGACGGCTCGGAAAACAAATGAAACTCGGTGATAGAAAAATAAATTGCTACATTTGGAGAGTCTGCGCCTAGGATCGCCATGAGTGAACTCTGCAGTGAAAAGGCGTTTTCAACTCGCCCAACGGTAGTCTGCCTAGTCTTTTTGCGCGCATGGTGAGAGAAAATAGGAAATGATCTTGCGAGGTCAAGCAACTTTAAGGTTGCTGGGCAAGAGATGGCAGGACTTTCAATTTTGTCTAAGGGGCATAGGTTCGGCAAAGACTATCGGCTTTCGGCACCCGTGATTTGTCTAAGGGGCATACGTAGGTTCGGCAATTACTATATGTTTTTCAGAGCTTGTATTTGGTTTGGAAGCTGAAAAATCATAGGTTGATGCGCACTTGCGAACGTATTAAAAGTAGCCTAGGCGAAGTACTACCCACTGGCGGTGGGCGCTTTTCGGCCCTAAAAGCGCCCGGATTGGAAAAAGCAGTCTAAAGTAGCAAGGCACACGCACACGTCAATACAATTGTTCTCCCTTGGTTCAATTTAAGCGTAAACTCTGTCGGGTTACGCCCCTAACCGTGTATGTGACGAGTGGCATTAGCTCAAGAGCTCATAGCTCATAGAGCGCCAGATCGAAAGGTCTGGAGGTCTCAGTTTGAATCTGAGATGCCACACGCTCAAGGTGCGTTTTCTCCACCCTTTATCTGCAGTGTGCAAGCCTCCTAGTGTAGCCATAGTTTCCACATTAGCCATATTAGCCATATTTTCAACACTTTTTAGGGTGCTGCTGTCGGAGCACTTCTTTCAGAACAGGCATGCTCCGATGTTTTGTGATCGGTCCACCCTTTTATCTATGATAAGGGGCCGGGTTTTCCCGGACCTTTGATAATGTGGCAATATGCTATTAGCGAGGGATAATATGGCACGCCTGCAGTCTCGTATAGTGCAGGCATGCTCCGATGTTTTGCGATCGGTCCGCCCTTTTATCTATGAGAAGGGGCCGGGTTTTTTCGTACCTTTGATAACGTGGCAACATGTTGTGTGCGAGTCTGCGAGTCTTGTGTATAGTCTTGGTCTTGCACCTGTCTTGCACCTGGGAAATCTAGGCATCCTCACTCGCATGAAGTTTAGAATGGTGGTGTAAAAAAGCTTCGTCGGAGCACTTCGGATCCTGCAGATCGACGCGCCCTTCGTTCGCGAGGTGGAGCACTCTCGAGGAGATGAAGACGCGCCTTCGATACTGCTGTTTACACATGTCACGGCACGTCCATAAGTCCGTAAGTCCAAAGGGCTCGTCGGAGCACTTCGGATCCTGCAGATCGACGCGCCCTTCGTTCGCGAAGAGGAGCACTCTCGAGGAGATGAAGACGCGCCTTCGTAATGCTGGACGACAGTAGAGTTCGCACACGCAGCGATGTTTATCACGGGCTTAATGCATACGCAGCGATGTTTATCACGGGCTCAATGACAGGGTTGGTGTGTTTCTTTTGGGCTAAAGGGTCGTGCGGGGAATGCTGCGTAGCGTAGGTGGCAATAAAAGAAAGTCACGTGATGGTGGAACAGCAGCTACACCCGGTCGTGAAAAGGGTCGAAGGAGGAGTGCCACCAGCGTGCTGGTATCCTGTCCCAGAGGAATTCCCAGGAGTAGACTATTATCCTCTATTATCTTGAGGAATCATATCATATATTCAGATATACTATTTAACATAAACCCAGACAGCAAGAGTTATATCATTTGCTGTCCAAGTCTGAGAGACCAACTCTGTTACCTCTCTTTATTCTCTCCTCTGAGCTCACATATTATTTTCCCCAACTGTTCGCTCAGGCAATGTCACATCCACTCACTAATTTCCCTAATAGTTCGCTACTCTTATTCTCATCGAAATCAGACCCCCCTACTATGGGTGTCTCAGCAGGTACGTCGTGCCTCCTGGCACAACTCTCCCCCCGTTAGGAGTGGACTTTCCCCTGAAACCACGACTAAAGCATAATCACACATACAATAGCGTACAGGGGTCTCGTGATTCCTCTGCTCATCAGCGTAGCAGAAGGGCTTCACCAAGGATCACGCTGCCAACGCTCATCCCGGATTCACCCAACCGCACACAACCGATATCTAAGGCAGGTCTTCAGTCTTCGTCTTCTCCTTCGAAACTCTGCTTGCCGTAGATCGGTTGCACTCGGTCCAAGGGTTATGACCGTAACATCGTTTACTTTCCTGTGCCTCCAAAAGTCAACTGCTGGAACAGATGCCGCAGTAGACCCTCTGGAACTGGATACACTGCATGTGACTTCTGCATCCCCTTCCGATGACCACTCGGTCCCAGTTGTGCAGTATCAGGGTGAACTCCTGTTGCACGTCGATGCGAACAAGGAGTCGCTGCAGAGCATTGCAGTAAGGGTTCGGGCGGAGGCGAGCTCGCCCATATACACGTAGGTTTCATGTATCGTTTCCCATACATGCAGTAGGTGCAAGTGAGGGGCGCCGGTAAATGGCTCATTACTGGCCTGAAACGCAGGGCGTCAGGGTAACGGCCCATCGGGTTCTCCACAAACCAGTGTTGAGGACGGAGATACTCGATGATGTCTAGGGTGCGTTGTACGCACGCGTCCGCTGTAACGAAATCGGGCGGACCTCCAGTGGTGCGGGCCTGACTGTACTGGGTACAAGGGGGGCTTGCCCATACCACGTCGAAGTACCCTGGGGGATACCTCCAATAATCCCAGCTCTCAATGGCCGTCACGTGAGTCGGCCGCCAAAGCGGGTCAGCGTCCAGAGTTACCGATCTCGAGGCTGGGAAGCAGCGGGCAAACTCCTTTTCCACGGAGCCTGTTCCACTGAACAATACCAATATCCGTACTGGCCGAGTATCAAGTGCAGCGAGGGTAGTGACATAGGTGACCTCGCCCTCTCTCGTCATTCCACGTTGTTCCCAAGGAAGGCATTCGTCGGTGGGGTTCTCAAACTCCTCCTCCCAGGGTCTCACCAACAGGTAGGCTAAAGAGGCACCTGACGCCACCGTCAGTGCGTATCACGGCGTTGCTCTCGACGACGTAATGCAGCGTCACGTACCCTCCATGGCCAGACGTTCGGTCTCAAAGTCCTTAAGCTGCTGCAGAGGTGCTCCACGCTCCAGCTTGTCTCGAGTCCTCCACGAATCGTGGGCCTTTGAGTAGCCCGTCCAGCGTACCTTCCATTCCACAATCTCCTTTCCTCGGGAGATGCGAACTCGTCGAGCCAGAATGCGATCCACATGGGCCTCGCGTTGTCCATCAACTATCACCGCCTCTGGGATTGCTGGCTGTCGGCGTGACGCGAACGCATCTGCCCCTCCCACGTATGGCTTCAGTCGATGTTGTGCGAACACATCATGTATACGCCAGCGTGGGGGGAGCTGCAGTCGATAAGCCACCGGAGCACCTCGGTCTGCCTCCGGAAGACCCGCCTGCATGTCACTGTAGAACCGCTCCGTTACCGCCAACGGCCCATGCCAGCGCTTGCTGAGCTTCCTGCAAAGGGACCTGTCCATGAGCTTCTCCGTGAGGTGCTTGGCTTCTACCCAGACGAGGTCCCCCACCGCATACTCCCGCTGCCCATGGCGCTGATCGAAGAGATCTCGCTGCCGCTGCTGTGCCAACTCCAGTCTACCCCGCGCGTCCCGCAGCTGCGACGAAAAACGAAACGCCCATTCATGTGCAGTCCCCACCCCTCCTTTGCGTCGCCCATCGGTAGACTGGGCAGCTTCTAGAAACATGTCAAGCTGTGACATGGGTGACACACCATAGCACAACTCGAAGGGGGTGAAACCGGTTACGTCACTGCGCGAGTCGTTAATAGCAAACTCGACGTTGGTGGCGTACAGGTCCCAGTCCTCCGGACTATCATCGACGAAGGAGCGAAGCATATCCTCCACGACCCGGTTGGTGTGCTCCGCTTGACCATCAGATCGGGGGTTGTAAGGGGTGGTCATTGCCACCTTGACCCCCATCAACCGCATCAGCTCTTTCCAGAACGCGTCTTGGAAGCGTGGGTCCCGGTCGCTGACAATTTTCATAGGCGCGCCATGCTGCCTCCACACGGTGTCGAAGTAGATGCGAGCAATAGTGGCTGCCGAGCTGTCCCCGAAGTTAATGGGGACCACGTGGACCATCTTCGAGAGCTTACAGGTGAAGGCGACGAACGCGTCGTTCCCTTGCTCGGTCAAAGGTAGACCGGTGACAAAGTCCACACCCACGTCCTGCCAGTTTCGCGACGGGATCGAATGCGGGTTAAGCAGTCCATCAGGGTATGACGATCGGGGTTTCACAGCCTGGCAAGTGGGGCAGGACGCCACCCAAGCCCCCACATCATCCGAGGCGTTCTTCCACCAGAATCGACGAAGAACCCTTTCAAGTGTCTTGTCGCGCCCTGTGTGACCCGCTGCCAGGGAGTCGTGGGCTTCGCGGAACACAATCTCCCGGAGGGGTGAGTCCTCACCCAGGACCAGCTGGTAGTGCCCCGCAGCTACCCGCCACAGCACTTCGCCAACAATGCAGAAGTGCTTCGTGCTGTGATGGGGAGCTGACTGTACTTGCTCCCGCAGAGTACGAAGGGGCCCGTCTCGGCTGTACTCGTCCCGCAGGGCCTCAAGGAAATCTCCTCCAGAAACTGTGCCCTGCGCGTCCCGCATCTTTGACGCCTTGCCTGCATCAACAATTGGCGGGGGCACTCGCTGGTGTCGAATCCTCTGCGGTCTTGACCTCGAGGGTGGAGCATACACCACCAGCATCGGCCATGGGAGGTCCTGCAGCACTCCATCTGCTCCCTTAAACAGTTGGGTGGGATTCCCCTGAGAGTCATGTGTGGGGATGACCTCCTCAATACGCATCCCCGCGCGTCTGAAAAGCTTCCTCCACTGCGGCATGCGCGACTGTAGGTCCGGCAGCAGGAACACTGCAGAGGTGTTCTCGGGGTCTTGCCGCCACTCATGCACGTAGGTGCGGAGTACAGCCTCGATGGTGAGATGGTCGCTGTCATGTGGGGGGCTGCACCACACGTGAAGTCCTCTCCACTGCTCCTTTAGGCAGTTTTCCCAGTATTTGTCCACCAGCTGACCGCGGCCTTTTGGTCCGCGACAGGCATCCACGTCGAACTTCCCGTATTTCGACTGTAGCCGTTCGAACAATGCCTGGTGCAACCGCCCCGTCGATTCCCTCCGCGATTGAGACGCGCTCTTCGCAGGGGGCTTCCTCGTCCTGGGGGCGTCAGTCAGAACCACCGTCGGAGGTGTCGCCGGCTTTACTGCCTCTTGCTGGGGCGGCGATTTGGTGTTCGACCGCGAGCGAGAGGTCACCGTGCCGCTGGGGCGCTCCATAGGGACCTTGGCTGACACCTGCGGCGGAGTTTGTGCAGGCGCTACGGGTGCTTGGCACCCCGACGTCCCTCCCGCAGGAGGTAACCCAGTTTTTGACCGGGTGCGTGAGGCCACCACGCCACAAGGTTGCTCTGAGGCCTCCGCTGGCATTTCCAATGCCGCCTTTCCTGGTAGCTTGGACCGTCCCATTGCGCGAAGGGACTTGAAGGCCCCCCGAAGAGCCCTTGCACTCTTCTTCAGGGAAGCACGCTGAAACGCCAGCGTCGCCCCTCTCGTGGGGGGCGCTGTGACCTCCGTCAGGTGGTCCGCGCCGGGGTGCTCAGTTTGCACCCCTTCAACATCTGATGTGACCTCCGTCGGGAGATCCGCGCCAGGGTGCTGCATCTGCACCCCTCCAGCGTCTGATGTGACCTCCGTCGGGAGATCCGCGCCAGGGTGCTGCATCTGCACCCCTCCAGCGTCTGATGTGACCTCCGTCGGGAGATCCGCGCCAGGGTGCTGCATCTGCACCCCTCCAGCGTCTGATGTGACCTCCGTGGGGAGATCCGCGCCAGGGTGCTGCGTCTGCACCCCCCCAGCACCCGCTGCAACCTCTATTGGGAGGTCCTCGCAATGGTGCGGGGCTCGAAGCTCCTTGGCACCAAGTTGGGACTCCATAGCCAACTCCGCCAGCTGCAGAGTGTCCACCGCGTCCAACCAGCTGTTCACCTCAGCAAGCTGGGTCAGGGTGCCCAAGGCTGGGCCCTCCTCAAAGAGGTCGGAGGTGTCCAACACAGAGAGGGGGTCTTTCGGGAGGTCCGACTTAGCGTCGAGAATGGCGGCCTCCTTCAAGCCCTCCCGAGGTGTCTTCGCTGAGTAGTCGGGTCGCCGTGACAAGGCGTCTGGAACCAGTAGCAGGGCCCCTTTCACGTACTCCATCCGGGGGACCCCCACCGCCACGAGATCCATGTACCATCGTGCCTGCCGCCGACTCAGCTCCCTCCCCGGCTCCATCAGCCATTCCAGTGGCCGGTGGTCGCCTTGCAGCTTGAAGGCGGTGAAGATCAGGTAGTGCCGCCAGGTCACCGTGGTGCAGTGGTGAAGTCCGCAGAGCTCCCTCTCGCCCGTGTGGTAGTTCTGCTCAGCCGCGGAGAACTGCCGGCTCTCGTAGGCTATCACCTTAAGTCCTTCACCACAGTCCTGCATCAGGACTCCACCCAGCGCCACCCCACTCGCGTCGGTCTGCACCACGAAGGGGGCTGATCCGTCCGCTGCGGCCTTCACGTTCGGCAGGGCCAGAACGGGGGCGTCCACCAGTGCTGCTTTCAGCTCTTCGAAGGCCCACTGCTGCTCAGGGCCCCATCTCCACTCCACCTCGTTCTTGGTGAGCATGGTGAGGGGCTGCGCGATGTCGGAGAAACAGTGAATGAACCGACGATAATAACCGGCTAGGCCCAGGAACTGCCGGACGTGAGTGACATTCTCCAGCGCCGGCCAGTCGCGCACTGCCGCCACCTTGTCGTGCTGCGGCTTGCAGCCCTCGCTGGACAGGGTGTGCCCAAGAAACCTCAAAGACTCCTTCAGCATCTGCGCCTTAGAGGCCTTGAGGTATACTCCTTTCTCGCGACAGGTCTGAAGGAAGGTACGGACGTTGTCGTAGTGTTCTTGGACTCCACCCTTCGAGAACACCACCACATCGTCGATGAAGATTCAGACGAAAGGTAAGTGTCCTAAGGCTCTCTGCATCCTCCGCTGGTACTGTGACGGGGAATTCTGCAATCCCTGTGGCATCACCAGCCACTCGTAGGAGCCCATCTGGGTGGTGAATGCTGTCTTCTCCACGTCTTCCTCAGCCATGGGGACTTGCCAGAATCCATCCACGGCGTCGAAGGAGGAGAAGTGGGTGGCACCCTGCATCTCGTCGAACATCAACTGAATATCCGGCAGCGGGTACCGATCTCTCACTGTTTGAGAGTTCAGCTGGCGGTAGTCCACCACCAGGCGCAGCGTGTTAGGCTGGCCCGGTTTGGGTACCATGAGGCATGGTGCCGCGTAAGGACTGGATGAGGGTCTGATGTAGCCCTTTTCCACCAGCTGCTCGATGCGTTCCCGCAGTTATCGAGGGGGGTACGGGGACCGATGATGATGAAGAAGAAGGTTTAATGGGTGCTGGTGCTGGAGCTGCAGCTGCAGCTGTAGCTGCAGCTTGAACTGTATCGGGGGATGTACGTGCGCACACTGATGGTGTGGCTGGTGGCGAGGGTCTCGTTAATTCGCACCTATAAAACATCCGCGTTGTGAAAAGAAAACACGTGCATAAATAATGGTTAGGAATACAAGCGGAATCATACCCCGCTAGGGAAGATACCAATGGGCATAATGAAAGTAATGTGTAGATGGGTCATGCACTTCTCGCGGCGACACCCCATAGGGTTTCAGCCGAAATAGCATCCGAACGCGTGCGAATCATGGCAAATGGATTAGACTATCGTTTTCCTCGACATCGAATTGTGTTTAGACATATATATATCATAGTTTTATGTTATATATATATCAATATTGAAATTAATTTCTCACTTGTCGCCAAAGCATAGGGCTATTAGTTTGTTCGTAAAAGTCGACATGCTCGGTCGATGGGGCTGCAAATGCGCGCACAATATGAGGTGATATATGGGGACATTTTGACATATCGAACGCAGCATTCCGATCATTTTGGACTTGAAACTGAAATTAATTTCTCACTTGTCGCCAAATCATAGGGCTATTAATTTGTTCGTAAAAGTCGACATGCCCAGTCGATGGGGCTGCAAATGCGCGCACAATATGAGGTGATATATGGGAACATTTTGACATATCGAACGCGATTCCGATCATTTTGGACTTGAAACTGAAATTAATTTCTCACTTGTCGCCAAAGCATAGGGCTATCAATTTGTGCGTAAAAAGTCGACATGCTCGGTCGATGGGGCCGCAAAAGGTGCACGCTGCGGGAGAGGCATATATGGGAACATTTTGACATATCGAACGCAAAGATTCGATCATTTTGACTTGAAACTGAAATTAATTTCTCACTTGTCGCCAAAGCATAGGGCTATCAATTTGTTCGTAAAAAGTCGACATGCTCTGCCGATGGGGCTGCAAATGCGCGCAATAATATGAGGTATATATGGAAAACATTTGACATATCAAACGCGCATTCCGATCATTTTGGACTTGAAACTGAAATTAATTTCTCACTTGCTGTAAATCATAGGGCTATTAATTTGTTCGTAAAAAGTCGACACATGCTCGGTCGATTGGGGGCTGCAAATGCGCGCACAATATGAGGTGATATATGGGAACATTTGACATATCGAACGCAGCATTCCGATCATTTTGGACTTGAAACTGAAATTAATTTTTCACGTGTCACCAAATCATAGGGTTATTAATTTGCTCGTAAAAATCGACATGCTCAGTCGATCGGGCTGCAAATGCGCGCACTATATGAGGTGATATATGGGAACATTTTGACATATCGAACGCAGCATTCCGATCATTTTGGACTTGAAACTGAAATTAATTTCTCACTTGTCGCGGCCAAATCATAGGGTTATTAGTTTGTTCGTAAAAATCGACATGCTCAGTCGATGGGGCTGCAAATGCGCGCACTATATGAGGTGATATATGGGAACATTTTGACATATCGAAGCAGCATTCCGATCATTTTGGACTTGAAACTGAAATTAATTTCTCACTTGTCGCCAAAGCATAGCGTTATTAATTTGTTCGTAAAAATCGACATGCTCGGTCGATGGGGCTGCAAATGCGCGCACTATATGAGGTGATATATGGGAACATTTTGACATATCGAACGCAGCATTCCGATCATTTTGGACTTGAAACTGAAATTAATTTCTCACTTGTCGCCAAATCATAGGGCTATTAATTTGTTCGTAAAAGTCGACATGCTCGGTCGATGGGGCTGCAAATGCGCGCACAATATGAGGTGATATATGGGAACATTTTGACATATCGAACGCAGCATTCCGATCATTTTGGACTTGAAACTGAAATTAATTTCTCACTTGTCGCCAAATCATAGGGTTATTAATTTGTTCGTAAAAGTCGACATGCCCAGTCGATGGGGCTGCAAATGCGCGTCAAATGAAATACCCTACAAAATTTGGGTTACGGTCGGGATATGCTGATGCTGAGGCTTCAGAATGGTAGATGTATGTGTTGTGAGCTCAGGAAGCCATCACATGCCCGATGGATCGTTTTGCATCAACAGAATTCGATATTATAGTGTCGCCCAAAATGCCTTCCGCAGTTTTGCGCAATATGAAATACCCTACAGATTTTCGGTTCCGGTCGAGATGAGCTGATGCTAAGCATACGGAATGATAGATATGTGTATTATGAGCTCAGGAAGCCATCACATGCCCGATGGATCGCGGTGCATCCCGAGATTTCGATTTTATAGTGAACTTCACAATGGCTTCCGCAGTTTCGCGCAATATGAATTATCCTACAGATTTTCGGTTCCGGTCGAGATGAGCTGATGCTGAGCATACGGAATGATATATATGTGTGTTATGAGCTCAGGAAGCCATCGCACGCTTGATGCATCGAGGTACATCCCGAGATTTCGATTTTATAGTGAACCTCATAATGGCTTCCGCAGTTTCGCGCAATATGAAAAACCCTACAGATTTTCGGTTCCGGTCGAGATGAGCTGATGCTGAGCATACGGAATGATAGATATGTGTGTTATGAGCTCAGGAAGCCATCACATGCCCGATGGGTCGCGGTGCATCCCGAGATTTCGATTTTATAGCGAACCTCACAATGGCTTCCGCAGTTTCGCGTAATAAGAATCACCCTACAGATTTTCGGTTCCGGTCGAGATGGGCTGATGCGGAGCATTCTAAATGATAGATATATATGTTATGAGCTCAGGAAGCCATCGCACGCTTGATGCATCGAGGTACATCCCGAGATTTCGATTTTATAGTGAACCTCATAATGGCTTCCGCAGTTTCGCGCAATATGAAAAACCCTACAGATTTTCGGTTCCGGTCGAGATGAGCTGATGCTGAGCATACGGATTGATAGATATGTGTGTTATGAGCTCAGGACGCCATCACATGCCCGATGGATCGCGGTGCATCCCGAGATTTCGATTTTATAGCGAACCTCGCAATGGCTTCCGCAGTTTCGCGTAATAAGAATCACCCTACAGATTTTCGGTTCCGGTCGAGATGGGCTGATGCGGAGCATTCTGAATGATCGATAGATATGTGTATTATGAGCTCAGGAAGCCATCACATGCCCGATGGATCGTCGTGCATAAACATAAATTGATTTTTATAGTGGACGGAACCCAAAATGGCTATTACCCTTCGGGTGGCTTAAGCCACCCTAACAGCGATTTAGGGTGGCTTAAGCCACCTTAACATTTTCAATTATTACGGGAGCTATCGGTACCGGAAGCTAGATTTTTTTAGCTCAAAATGACGGCGACATTGTCTTCTTTTAGACACTATGGGCACTATTAGGCGAGCCCAAGTTCCCGGTGAGCAATTTTGGGAAGTATACAAGAGGGTGCAACATTTAGTAAAATTTGAGCGATTTTCCCGGTTTTTGCATACCCATGCTACTTCAACCGAGATTTTGAGGGTCAAGATGACCTCGGATCAAACTTTTGGCAAGACACTGCAGAAAGAGCAGCTCGAGATCTTGACAACATAGGTCTCCAAATTTTGAAAGCGTCTTAGAGGAAGCCCCCGGTGAGCTAATTAGCTTAAGGTGGCTTAAGCCATCTTAAGGAAAATTGGGAAATACCCACCCTACTTCAACCGAGATTTTGAGGGTCAAGATGAACTCAGATCAAACTTTTGATAAGACACTGCAGAAAGAGCAGCTCAAGATCTTGACGACACAAGTCTCCAAATTTTGAAAGCACCGCCGAAGAAGCCCCCATGAGCCCTTTAAGTTAAGGTGGCTTAAGCCACCTTAAGCTGCGGGTAATAGGCAAAAATGCCTTCCGCAGTTTCGCGTAATACGAAATACCTTAGAGAATATGGTTTCCGGTCGGGATATGCTGATGCCGAGCCTTCGGAATGGTAGATATATGTGTTATAAGCTCAGGAAGCCATCATATGCCCGATGGATCGTTGTGCATCAACAGAAATCGATCTTATAGTGAAACCCAAAATCAGTGTCGCAATCGGTTTCGGTTGAAACCGAAATACCGACGACGGTTTTAATCCTGCTCGACGATCCGTCATCAACTGTCCCCGACAGGACCCTGGGTGCTTTCGATCCGGACGGCCCCGATCCCGACGGGGGGTTGAGAAATTTTGATCCGTCTCATCCCGATCCCGATGAGATTTTCCCGAAATTGAACCGCATTGTCCCGATCCCGATGGTGTGTTAGCCATCAATGAACCGTGCTCGCATTCTCGATACTGTATGGCGAAGAGGACGCCGCTGAGAATTGTGAGAGCCATAAATGTAGAAAAAAATAGTAGGAATTATATAATTCGGAGCCGTTGGAAAACGAAAAGTTAAAACCTAAAATTAAAAAGAAAAATTAACTCACGACCGAAATCTGCACCTGTTACTTTTTTCTAGCAATTATTTCATAAACCTCATTTTGGAATTAAAATCGATAAAAGGTCCAAAGTAGATGCCGATACTCGTTTCATCAAGGCCGTTCCTTCTGTGGAGGTGCTTGAACAACCTGACAATGAAGACGGTACCGACGAGGAGGACCATCAAAGGGCACGAATCGCAGTTTACAAGTATGTCCCCAAATGTAGTCACATGTATGCTATTTTATTCGACTGCCGGCGGGTTTCCTTTCGTTCAAATATCTGTTGCCTGGCTGTCTTCGCTGGCATGCGTGTACGTCGTGGTCTCCGATATCATCGAGCAGCTCTGCGAGTGCACTGCGCGTGCTTTCGTGCAGATGTGGGTTGCTTGAATGCAACCTCGTCAAATGTTGAGTGCACGTTTAGTAGTGCCGGTAGCCTGCTTGCAAATTTTCATGCCCACAATAATCTAGGCAGTGATTTGTTAGAGGCATACATGACCATTATATGCAATTGGAAGTTTCCCTTTTTGCGTCCCTCAACTGAACAGATCTTAGAAGAGAGGTACCAAAAGAAATATGGTGCCACTGCTCCAGAAGACAGCGGCGAGAGGAGTCTGACTCTGATAGCGTGTGAGTGAACACATTCGTACAGTAATCGCCCATATTTAAGAAAACAGGGATTTTCGGCCAGCCAGCCGTACTCATCCCCCACCCCCCCGCCAGCGTCAGCGTCATAAGAGAACTCGAAGAATAGTAAGCCATTTTCTTTCAATTAGCCAGCTATTTTCTTAAATTTGCATTGATAAACCCTTAAAACGGCGATAATTTCAGGAAAAATCGCCTGCGGCGCCAGCACCACGGTTTCTTATTCGGGAAATTTCTTAGCCGAAAAAGCCAGCCAGCCGCACTCATCGAGTTGGTACCCCCCCCAACGCTGGCTGCTTTCTTAACGTCGGGTTTTCTTAAAAGTGCGTGAGTGATTACTGTATGACGTTAACTTATGTGCAGGACAATCTTAATATTTGCAGCCTGCATGCATAACATTAATTCTGCCTAATAGACATTATGTATTTCGGTTTGTGTGACTAGTATGATGTCATATTGTAACACAATATATTCACACGACATTCACGGTAGATTTAGACTTTTGAACCGTGTAGAACCGATAGTATCGGTAGATTTAGACTTTAGAACCGCGTAGAACCGATCTTCCCGGTATATTGCAGCACGTTGATCCGTAAGCAACCGATACCGATAGGACATCATCCAGCATTAAACCGTTCGGGACCGATACCGTCAAGTAGATGGCACCAGTTAAACCGAGGCAAACCGGCACTGTTGGTAGGATATGCTCATTTGGTCCCATCGATATCGGTTTGCAACCGATTGCGACACTGCCCAAAATGCCTTCCGCAGTTTCGCGTCAAATGAAATACCCTACAAAATTTGGGATACGGTCGGGATATGCTGATGCTGAGGCTTCGGAATGATAGATATATGTGTTATGAGCTCAGGAAGCCATCACATGCCCGATGGATCGTCGTGCATAAACAAAAATCAATTTTACAGTGGAACCCAAAATGCCTTCCGCAGTTTCGCGCGATGCGAAATACCTTACATAATTTGGGTTACGATCGGGATACGCTGAGGCTGAGGGTTCGGAATAATATATGCTGTGGATTTAGGAAGGCTTCATATGCCCGATGGATCGTCTCGCATCAATGGATATCGATATATATTGAAACTCATAATGCATACCGCAGCGTTTATTATAACATGAAATGCCCTACAGTAGTTGGATTGCATTCGCGTGCACGAGGAGGAAACTATTTGTTTACCGAATATAGCAAAACTACTCTGCACAAATCTACTTAGTTTCCTGGTCTGACTAAGTTCTACTCGTGCATGATCCGTTGTGCTGGATGCTTAAAGGCTCGAGTTCATTTTCTCACCCGAGAATATGCACCAGAACCTCGGGACAGTCACGGCGTTTTGAACTAGAACTATCTGGGCGCTAGACTGCAGCCCCTTTAAAGATATTTCAAACATGGGTTTTCACTATGTGCTCCAAGCACAAATTATGTTGTGCCGCCATAAGTCGGGCATGGGGGATAGAACAGGAGCAGTCACAAGTATGCACCAAGGCAAGATGAGACTCGGGTACATAACCTCGGGGCCGAGAATATGTACCTGAGCCTTGCGGCTGTCAGGATTCTAACCTGAACTGACCGGGTGCTAGCCGGTCAGACTGCAGCCCCTGTACATGGTCTGGCTTTTGTTTGAGTCTATGCTGCAGGCATGTTGTACCCCACCGAGTCCGATAAAGCAGCATGCAAACCTACGTGCACGGGCGGCGCGACATTCAACGACAGGTATGCCAAAAGTGCTCAATCCTGAATGAATGCTTCATGGCAAGACGAGGCTCGGGTACATAACCTCGGGGCCGAGAATGTGTACCCGAGCCTTGGGGCTATCAGGATTCTAACCTGAACTGACCGGTTGCTAGCCGGTCAGACTGCAGCCCCTGTTAGTGTGTCAGGCCCGGTTTTGAATCGGTGCTGTGCCGTATGGCATAGACATAGACATAGATAGGCATTGATCGTGCTGTGCCTCACTGAACCTGGTAAGGCAGGATGCAAACCTGGGCGTACGGGCGGCACATCATGCAACGGTAGCGTATGCCGCAAGGCCGACTTCAGAAATAAAAGAAAGCCCTCATCGAGAAGGGGCTGTACTGCAAACATAAGTGGATGTGATATCTCGGGTTCGAACTAAGATCTCCGGAGATATTCTCCGGCGCTCTTTATGGTTACTGCCCCGTGGAACAGTACTGTCACAAGTACTAAGGTTGAATCACTCTAGCGGCCATCTTATAAGGCTAGATCGGCCAATTGACAGCTTAAAAAAATCATTTAGGACCCTATTGATTTGTTTTCGACGATACTATAGAGTAGAAATGGATTTAGACACGCTTTTATACGGCGTGCTTTCAAGGGGTGCAAAGCCTGAAAATTAATTAATTCGCACAGTACTGTGACAAGTACTGAACACTAGAACCCTTGGGAGACCCTCTTCCGAGGCCTTGGAGGTCAAACCAACCACCATGTTTCGAAATTGGAAGGTATGTAAGGTATTTCGCAACTCACTTGCGTGATTGATACGGATTAGGCCCCGCACGGCGATGGCATATGAGCCACACCCGCCAGAAATCTGAAATTCGCTTTTTTCGAGGATTCGTTTTTTTGAATTGGCTCCGCGCGAACGTGTGGCATAAGCACATAAGTCATGGCATGCCGGTCGTGAAGGCTTCTAAAATTCAATATGTATGTATAGTTGGTCAGTTTAAGTGCTCATGGCCTATCCATGTGCATAAGATGCATTAAGCGTGGCATTCATATCGAAATTTGTGGTGGCCGCTCAACGCCCAATTATACAATTTCCCCCGCACCCGCACCCTAAGCCAAATCGGCCATAACTTCCTCGATACATGGAAACATGTGACCTATAAAGTGTTATATCACATCCATGTACCTCACATGGCATCCTAATATGAATATACGGCATCTTAATGGCGGCAACCACCCAAATATCCAGCCAGGATCAACTACAACTCAGCTGCTATAGCCACTCACACGTTAAATTCTCAAAAAATATTTCCCCTCACATAAGGCTACAAAATTAGTTTCTCGTAGTCCAAAACATCATTTTGAATCATATTTGGGCGATGTACGGCGCTAGGGTACCCGTTGCAACAATTGTGAGCATGCTACTTGTGTATGCGTACTGGTACTCTGTCTGCCAGGCGTACCTTATGTCACAAAGGCGTACCTTATATCACAAACGCGAAAATTTCAACAAGTATCACTCACAAGGGAAAACACTAATCTTGTATTGCCTTAACTCCTATGGTGGCATGACATTTTTAAAGCAAATCTACGGGGTTTGCGTGAGGGGGTCTGACCCCCCTCTATGCATGGGTAAATGGGGCCTCCTTCGGGAATATTTTGGTAAACCCTATTGCCCAAAAATTAGGTTTTATGCCATGCGAATTTGGACCCTAAAAGTTGAATTTTGGGGTCACCTAAGGGCAAAATTCGTGTTCGCGTGTCCAATTTTTCGTAAATGGGGGGCGATGACCAGTGATGTATGGGGTATGTAACACCCCAACAGGGTTTAATTGAGCCATCTAGGACCAATTGTTCATAGTTACTATGGGGGTACCTTGCAAAGGGGACAGGATACCCCCATATAGGCAGATATCACATATCAAATTTTGGGGTGTTTTTCTTTTTTTTAGTACAAAAAGTTGCCCCAAACCCAACTCTATCGATCTAGCATAGTGCCATTTAAGTGTTTTTTTTTCGGTCCTGGGCCAAAATTTGCCCCCTTAGGTATGGGGGTCCATATTGAAGCCCTGTGGGGGCTACAACGGCCCGGCATTGGGGGCAATTCGGTACCGATTCTACTCCGTTTTGGGAGTAAGTACCAGCATAGGAGTTAACTGGCTACGACTGCTATGCAGCCAGGAAATAAGAAAAGTGATGAGCTGTGATATCTCAGATTCAAACTGAGATCCGCGTAGATAATCTCCGGCGCTCTTTGTTGAGCTAATATCACAAAGTGAAACGTTTCAACAAGCAAGCTAACGACAGAATCGACCTCGATCCTAGACTCACAGAAGATTCTGTGAACCCAAAGCTTCGCGCATACTGCTATCGGCAAGAGCTGGAAAAAGCTAGCAGGAAGCTATCGGATCGCGGATCGATATCGAGTCGGGCCAGCACTCTACGGTATGGAGTCTCTATACTCCCCAAGTGCTTAAGGCGTCGTGCCCCCTGGCACAACTCCCCCCCCTTAGGAGTGATCCATCTCCTGAAATCACTCCATTCTAAGGTACCTAGCTAAGATTCCAGTTCTTAGGTATTCTGGTTCCTCTCCCTAGCCACGGTGTCGGCGCTCTCGGCAATGACCACAGTGGCGGCGCTCTCGGTGGTGGCCACGGTGGCGACGCTGTCGATGGTGGCCACAGCGGCGCTGTCGATGGTGGCCACGGTGGCGACGCTGTCGGCAGTGGACGTCACAACGTCGTCGCTCTCGGTGGTGGCCACGGTGGCGGCGTTGTCGATGGTGGCCACAGCGGCGCTGTCGATGGTGGCCACGGTGGCGACGCTGTCGGCAGTGGACGTCACAACGTCGTCGCTCTCGGTGGTGGCCACGGTGTCGGCGCTCTCGGCAATGACCACAGTGGCGGCGCTCTCGGTGGTGGCCACGGTGGCGACGCTGTCGATGGTGGCCACAGCGGCGCTGTCCATGGTGGCCACGGTGGCGACGCTCTCGGCAGTGGACGTCACAACGTCGTCGCTCTCGGTGGTGTGTGGCTCCGCAACCCCATCGCAGGGTGCGGACGCCCAAAGCGCTGGCCCCTCCGGCCTCGGCGACACCCCTGTGGGTGTGCGCCGCGCTCTGCGCCCGTCGGTGGGGCGGGTGTGTGCGGCGCGGTGCTCCCGGGTCATCGGTACCTCCCCCACAAGTGGGCTCGGAACACCCGGGCGCCATGCGCGCGCTGCTCGCTGCTCCCTCCAACACGCCCCGTGTCGCTCGGCGTGTGTGGGTGCAGCGCGCGGCGCATCACCCCCCCAGTGGCAGCTCTCTGCGTACGAGCAGCTGCCTCTCTCGCCCGCGGTGGCGTCCCACGCGCGGCGGCGCGCTCTCACTCCCCCCCTCAAAAATCACGGCGTGCTCCAGCGCGTGATGTGAGGCGGCCTCGGGGGAGGGCGCGGCGGCGACACGCCTAGAGAGCAAGTCTCCTCGGCGGCGTGTGGCTCCGCAACCCCATCGCAGGGTGCGGACGCCCAAAGCGCTGGCCCCTCCGGCCTCGGCGACACCCCCGTGGGTGTGCGCCGCGCTCTGCGCCCGTCGGTGGGGCGGGTGTGTGCGGCGCGGTGCTCCCGGGTCATCGGTACCTCCCCCACAAGTGGGCTCGGAACACCCGGGCGCCATGCGCGCGCTGCTCGCTGCTCCCTCCAACACGACCCGTGTCGCTCGGCGTGTGTGGGTGCAGCGGCGCATCACCCCCCCAGTGGCAGCTCTCTGCGTACGAGCAGCTGCCTCTCTCGCCCGCGGTGGCGTCCCACGCGCGGCGGCGCGCTCTCACTCCCCCCCTCAAAAATCACGGCGTGCTCCGGCGCGTGATGTGGGGCGGCCTCGGGGAGGGCGCGGCGGCGACACGCCTGAGAGCAAGTCCTCGGCGGCGTGGCTCCTGGCCCATCGCAGGGTGCGGACGCCCAAACGCTGGCCTCCGGCCTCCGACACCCCCGTGGGTGTGCGCCGCGCTCTGCGCCCGTCGGTGGGGCGGGTGTGTGCGGCGCGGTGCTCCCGGGTCATCGGTACCTCCCCACAAGTGGGCTCAGGAACGCCCGGGCGCCATGCGCGCTGCTCGCGCAACTCCCTCCAACACGCCCCGTGTCGCTCGGCGTGTGTGGGTGCAGCGGCGCATCACCCCCCCAGTGGAAGCTCTCTGCGTACGAGCAGCTGCCTCTCTCGCCCGCGGTGGCGTCCCACGCGCGGCGGCGCGCTCTCACTCTCCCCCTCAAAAATCACGGCGTGCTCCAGCGCGTGATGTGAGGCGGCCTCGGGGGAGGGCGCGGCGGCGACACGCCTAGAGAGCAAGTCTCCTCGGCGGCGTGTGGCTCCGCAACCCCATCGCAAGGTGCGGACGCCCAAAGCGCTGGCCCCTCCGGCCTCGGCGACACCCCCGTGGGTGTGCGCCGCGCTCTGCGCCCGTCGGTGGGGCGGGTGTGTGCGGCGCGGTGCTCCCGGGTCATCGGTACCTCCCCACAAGTGGGCTCGGAACACCCGGGCGCCATGCGCGCGCTGCTCGCTGCTCCCTCCAACACGCCCCGTGTCGCTCGGCGTGTGTGGGTGCAGCGGTGCATCACCCCCCAGTGGCAGCTCTGTGCGTACGAGCAGCTGCCTCTCTCGCCCGCGGTGGCGTCCCACGCGCGGCGGCGCGCTCTCACTCCCCCCCTCAAAAATCACGGCGTGCTCCAGCGCGTGATGTGAGGCGGCCTCGGGGAGGGCGCGGCGGCGACACGCCTAGAGAGCAAGTCTCCTCGGCGGCGTGTGGCTCCGCAACCCCATCGCAGGGTGCGGACGCCCAAAGCGCTGGCCCCTCCGACCCCGGCGACACCCCTGTGGGTGTGCGCCGCGCTCTGCGCCCGTCGGTGGGGCGGGTGTGTGCGGCGCGGTGCTCCCGGGTCATCGGTACCTCCCCCACAAGTGGGGTCGGAACACCCGGGCGCCATGCGCGCGCTGCTCGCTGCTCCCTCCAACACGCCCCGTGTCGCTCGGCGTGTGTGGGTGCAGCGGCGCATCACCCCCCAGTGGCAGCTCTCTGCGTACGAGCAGCTGCCTCTCTCGCCCGCGGTGGCGTCCCACGCGCGGCGGCGCGCTCTCACTCCCCCCTCAAAATCACGGCGTGCTCCAGCGCGTGATGTGAGGCGGCCTCGGGGGAGGGCGCGGCGGCGACACGCCTAGAGAGCAAGTCTCCTCGGCGGCGTGTGGCTCCGCAACCCCATCGCAAGGTGCGGACGCCCAAAGCGCTGGCCCCTCCGGCCTCGGCGACACCCCTGTGGGTGTGCGCCGCGCTCTGCGCCCGTCGGTGGGGCGGGTGTGTGCGGCGCGGTGCTCCTGGGTCATCGGTACCTCCCCCACAAGTGGGCTCGGAACACCCGGGCGCCATGCGCGCGCTGCTCGCTGCTCCCTCCAACACGCCCTGTGTCGCTCGGCGTGTGTGGGTGCAGCGGCGCATCACCCGCCCAGTGGCAGCTCTCTGCGTACGAGCAGCTGCCTCTCTCGCCCGCGGTGGCGTCCCACGCGCGGCGGCGCGCTCTCAACCCTCCCCTCAAAAATCACGGCGTGCTCCAGCGCGTGATGTGAGGCGGCCTCGGGGGAGGGCGCGGCGGCGACACGCCTAGAGAGCAAGTCTCCTCGGCGGCGTGTGGCTCCGCAACCCATCGCAGGGTGCGGACGCCCAAAGCGCTGGCCCCTCCGGCCTCGGCGACACCCCCGTGGGTGTGCGCCGCGCTCTGCGCCCGTCGGTGTGGCGGGTGTGTGCGGCGCAGTGCTCCCGGGTCATCGGTACCTCCCCCACAAGTGGGCTCGGAACACCCGGGCGCCATGCGCGCGCTGCTCGCTGCTCCCTCCAACACGCCCCGTGTCGCTCGGCGTGTGTGGGTGCAGCGGCGCATCACCCCCCCCAGTGGCAGCTCTCTGCGTACGAGCGGCTGCCTCTCTCGCCCGCGGTGGCGTCCCACGCGCGGCGGCGCGCTCTCACTCCCCCCCTCAAAAATCACGGCGTGCTCCAGCGCGTGATGTGAGGCGGCCTCGGGGAGGGCGCGGCGGCGACACGCCTAGAGAGCAAGTCTCCTCGGCGGCGTGTGGCTCCGCAACCCCATCGCAAGGTGCGGACGCCCAAAGCGCTGGCCCCTCCGGCCTCGGCGACACCCCCGTGGGTGTGCGCCGCGCTCTGCGCCCGTCGGTGGGGCGGGTGCGTGCGGCGCGATGCTCCCGGGTCATCGGTACCTCCCCCACAAGTGGGCTCGGAACACCCGGGCGCCATGCGCGCGCTGCTCGCTGCTCCCTCCAACACGCCCCATGTCGCTCGGCGTGTGTGGGTGCAGCGGCGCATCACCCCCCCAGTGGCAGCTCTCTGCGTACGAGCAGCTGCCTCTCTCGCCCGCGGTGGCGTCCAACGCGCGGCGGCGCGCTCTCACT
>LGRX02004297.1:0-11604 GCA_001247695.2 Cymbomonas tetramitiformis
AACTGCTGACTGCAGTTCGAAAGCTACTCGGGTATTCGAGGTGAAGAGTGCCCAACCGCAAACTAAGGACGGGGCCCAGTGTATGCGTCCTTCCCACAACCAAAAAAACCACCTTCTCCCGTGGATCAGGTGAACCTTTCCTTGCACTGGTAAGACACGAGAGGGCCGAAGCAGCACTTCATAAAGCGCAGCCCCGACTTTTTTCGTCAAGCGTTAATTCTGCTGCCCACGGTCGCACCTGATCTGCTCGTTGTACTCACGCGCGATCTTCAACTCTTCGGCAAATACGTCGCACTGCAACGCACGCAACGTTGAGCTGGTGTCAATCAGTGAACAAAAACGATGGGCAGGTCGTCACGAGCGTGAGAGGGAGCCAGTATGTCCACTGGTATGACATGATGTGACATGAAAGGCGAAGTGCTCGAGGTAACTACCCCTTGGACGCGGGCTCTGTTAGCGTGGCTCCTGCCACTTCTTGATGGCTAGAGGAACATGGCAACACGCACCGGCCGCAGCACTGTACAACGAGAAAAGCAGTCGGTGCACGGCCAAGCTGCACCGTGTGCATGTGGTGTACACCGAAGTCAAGGCTAGACCTTGAAGGAAGCTTTGGAGCGAAGACATCGGGCTCAGTCACAAGGACTAAACACTTGAGGGTATAAGCGAACAGCTCTGTGAGCTATCGTGGTCAGGCAGGACGGACTTCAAATAACCAGGTTCGCAAACAGGGTGCCTACCCTGCTGTTACAAGTCTTCAGAGCATGGAACGCGAACCTTTAATTTAACGATTCGGGACACGTCTTCAGTACCAGGGCTTCCCGGTGCGCTGCTCGGAGATGGCCCGCGAGAGCGACGCGACTTCGATGAGCTCGCGCCGTCGTCAGCTCGCCGACCTTCCATTTGAAATGCGCGTTGCAGCTACCTGAACCCAAAAGAGAATTCAGCTCACAAGCCACCAGCCAGTTAACGCAGGCACACCGCGCTTTCAGCGTTGCGCTTCAGTGCACAGCTTCGTGCCGCTAAAATACTGTTCAACAGTACTCGAATCGTTTTGTGCATCTGGGCTTTGAAGCGCCCACAAAACCCTCCGACACAATGAAAGCTAAAGCTTTGTGCAAAAGAAAGTCGAACCCACCTAGTTTTAAATCTATTTCTTTCACAACGAAAATCCAAACGGTGTGTTCAGAGCTGTGCGTCCGAGAGCTCTATTTGAGAGTGCAAGCACCAGGTGCAACCCCCTTTTCCTGCACATATGCAAAAATATCGGATGTCTTCACATATCAGCTTCTATGCGCCGTCTCTGGCGCTATCTTACAGGACTTCAAAGTGCATAGTTCTTGGAGTAGATAGCGTGTGCTGTGCGGGTTATCACTGACAAGTTTGACTACACGCAAAGCCACGACGACGACAGGATTCTACGATCAATCGTTCCTAATACTAAGGATAACGTTAGTAATCCTGATACAACTTCTCAGCGGTTCGTATCTTTGGTGTTTTCTGTCGATTTCCGAACTCCGATGGCTACAAAACGGGCTCGTGATGCTGTATTGCACTCCTCCCAAACCTCGAGCTGCCAACGCAAGTATCAAGCTTGAAACGGGCGAGTTTCATGAATCGTCAAAGCAGCGAAATTTTCAAAATGTGAGGGCTGGTCACCCGACCGCACGCGACGGGCTCCGGCGCGGGTCCGGCTCCTCCCGTCCGTCTTGCGTCTACGTTTTTAAAACGTTTACGTTACGTCTTGCAAAATCTACAGTAGAGAGTTTCCAGCAAGTTTTGAACAGTCGAGTGTTCTGAACACCAAATCCAACAGTGATACTGTTGATCCTGCGGAACCCCGTAAATCGGATGACCGCCCAGTCACCTTGTCCGATCCTCTCCCGTTGGGTAGGAATGGCGAGAAAAAGAGCGGAAAGTAAGGCGAAGCAGCAAGGCAGCACTCCAGCGTCAGATCGGAGCCTGAGTTGGAGAACCCAGGGCGGGCAGGGAAGAAAAATTGCGTTAGGAAACGAAGAAGAAAGACGCAGCAATCGTCAGCAGGTAGGAAAAGTGAAGTATTTTCACCAATTTCCGACTAAAGAGCGACACTTGGACTCCGAAGCTGGAGGTGTCATGGAGGATACAATCGTGCCGCACAGGCCGCGCGCCCCCAACAGTCGCGCCGCCCATAGCCGCGCGATGCCCCGACAGAGAGCGCACCGCAACGGCAGATTGGGGGACAAGTTGTATCCTTCGTGTTTCACTCTTCGCCGCCTACAGTACGTGGCACCGTGGGGAGTCAGTACTCTGTACCGCACCAGAATCGCCATCAATAGCCAGAGTAGCTCAACGGCAGAGCGCTCGTCCGGTATGCGAGAGGTCACGGGCTCGATCCCGGCCTGGCTCACCTTTTTCGGGCTTTTGGTCTAGCGGTACAGTTTCTGTTCCTCATGAGGTTATGGGCTCTTACCACGCTTCCACTGCGCAGGTGTGACACCGGCAGCTGGTTGTGGTTGTGCCACGTAGAAACTTCAGAGTGAGGTTGTGTCATGGAGGATACAATCGTGCCGCACAGGCCGCGCGCCCCCAACAGTCGCGCCGCCAATAGCCGCGCGATGCCCCGACAGAGAGCGCACCGCAACGGCAGATTGGGGGACAAGTTGTATCCTTCGTGTTTCACTCTTCGCCGCCTACGTGGCACCGTGGGGAGTCAGTACTCTGTACCGCACCAGAATCGCCATTAATAGCCAGAGTAGCTCAACGGCAGAGCGCTCGTCCGGTATGCGAGAGGTCACGGGCTCGATCCCGGCCTGGCTCACCTTTTTCGGGCTTTTGGTCTAGCGGTACAGTTTCTGTTTCCTCATCGTGAAGGTGAACAGCCACTTCGTGATCCTTCATTTCCTCGATCCGGGGAGTGAGATCAGAAAATCCGTCTCCTGAATGACGGTCATCACTGATGACGGAAGGAAAGTCGGCGATCAACAGTGATACTGTTGATCCTGCGGATTCCCCGTAAATCGGATGACCGCCCCGTCACCTTGTCCGATCCTCTCCCGTTGGGTAGGAATGGCGAGGAAAAGAGCGGAAAGTAAGGCGAAGCTACAAGGCACCACTCCAGCCTCGCCTCTCCGCCAACACTCGCAACCCCCGCCTCTTGACGCCTTTCCACCCCAACTCTCAAACTCGAGCCAACAGAATTTAATAATCAAATTATTTATACAAATACCCGCACGAATGATTGTGCCGCATTCAGCTCCATGTAATCTTTCGTCGAGACTTTCTCTATCTTCCTTGAGGATAAAATTCCCAAGACCTGCCACACTTTCATATAATGTCTAGCAATCCTCTCTGTCTTGCAATATGCCTGTCCCATAACCTGTTGCAGGTCGGCCCCTTCAAGGAAAAGTTCAATTGCTCCTGCCGTCCGAATGCTGAAGAATGTTTCCCCATTGAACAGCCCTGCTTTTTGCAACCAGCATTTGAGGTCTGAATTCATCTGTTTCCTGGAAATTGGACTATTCTCCACTTTGCCAGACCTGACCGGCCTGAACAGGAATCCTTGCGCGAGGTTCAGACCCAAAATTTTCATCACTAGGAGGTAGGCTTCCAACGTTGAGATGGGGCATTTAGATTTATCGGAGAGTCTTTTGATTCCGAAAACGTGTTCATCGCCCGAACGGAGTGTCTTCCCCCACTTGTAGTTGAAGAGAAAACCAGAGTTATCAGGGAATCTTATGATTCCTTCCACCCTTGTGGCGCCCAGCTCCGCCGGTCTCTTCAGAGCGTATAGGTTCATCAGGATCATTGCCTTACATCTAAGAGTAATGAACAGAAGTATCCAATCCTGTGTCGAGGCAAAACCAGCTGCCTCTGCGTTCATATAAATCACGAGTTTGTCGATCGTACAACTGAATAGTGGTGTTGCCTGATTTGGGGTGATTCTTGCTTGCAACTGTTCGTTCTTGGCCATTGTTTCATAGACCTTAACCACTCTACCCGTGCACGGATTGTCCGACCCACACCTTCCGAAATCCTGGAAGGCACTAGAAAGTCTGCCGATAAGGGAATTCACCGAACTTGCGGCTTGTCTGACTGGGCAACTACACCCTCCCAGTTGAGGACACGTGGCCGAATGCACGTTAGTTGTACCGAACTGTTCCCAGTAAATAAGATACCATAAGATGTGTTGTGTTGTGTTGTACACGAATCCAGTGATTCTGGTGGGGTCATGCAAGCCAGGAATTCCCCTAGCTAGGGCCCGCAAATTCCGGAGTTTGGCCGATTGGTACACATCTCGGGCCCTTGCTTCCTGAAGCTCCTTCGTTCTTAGCTGTATGACAGCCCAGTCCGGGGCTTTTCTCAACAGGCTCTTGCCACCACCCTGTCAACCTCAAATTGTGCCCCTTCCCCGAAAGTTACCGGTGCTCACAAAAATTTATTTTCCCAAGACAAACGGATTACTCTGGGAGGCTATTAATGTATCACATGATTTATTGTTTTTGAAATACGAAGTACTCTTAACTCCTATACTGGCTTTTACTCCGTTTTCGCCGTAATTAATGTCGATTTACCCCCCAATGACCGCCGGTTTGGACCCCTTAGACACCCCTACGCAGGGCATTCGATAGCTTAAATTGTGCCTAACGATGTCATGAATAATTTGGTTCCCACCACATTCCCATATGTCTGAATATACACATTTCAAAAGTTGAAACCTAGGCATGCATGTTGTGGAAGTACTAAATGCCATGCCAGCATAGGAGTTAAGAGAACTCGAATCTAAAAATCCAGACCGCCCACGGGAGTGGGCCTGCCTCTAACCATCTTCCATTTCTAAGCTGTTGAAAACAGACTTCTCCTGCTTCAGCGATCCTGAACTTTTGTTTGCACAGTTTATTATACGCAGTCCACCAGAACCCATCCGGAGAGAAACCGTCCCACTGTGGAGCAACCACAGAGGCTGACGTTTTCTGTTCTCTTAGATACATCAGGAACGGTCCCATTAATGCAAAAGGCGGATTAGCATAACAGTTTAGTCCTGATACGGCGAGATAAACAAGCGCCGTGAATATATTATCAGTATACAAATAAACACTGCAAAGTTGGACAGCAATGCAAGTGTACGGATGAGCGGGTTTGTGAGTGCAGTCTCTGTAAGAAGATCTGTTGAAGCACAACGCTTCCTCACTTTTGTACCATACGTCTCCCATCATCTTAGATGGTACCGCCATTGGGTTGTGAACCCGAGACGTAGGTTGAACGACCAACATGGTAATAACGACTAGTTCGTTCATGCTGCGCATGCGAGTTCCGCGCATGCTGAAAGCCAAGATGGTTCTTGTTTGTATTCAAGATGTATCTTTGCTTTGCCATCTTCGAGTTCGACATACGAACTCTCGATGACAGGGATGCCTGATGATATGACATTATCATCTGGCGACATGTACAGTCATCGTCGACCGTACTCACGACTGTCATATTAATATATGACGCGACTCGACATGTACAGTCATGATCGACCATACTGTCGACTGTCATAATAATATATGACACGACCGACTGTCATAATAATATATGACACGACCGACATGACATGACATGACATGGTATGACATGTCTGACAGGTATGACACGTATGACATGTATGACACATATGTCATCGGTCATGACCCTGACAGATCTCCCCTCTTAAAAGAGTTGTGACCTCACAACGGGCATACCTTTGTATATGTCTATGATGTCTTTGTTGTTGTCGCTTCTTGCTGGTACCAGTCTTCTTACACCGATTTGAGGCGTCCCTCATGGTGTTTTTAGGTTATTGGGGGGAACTGAGTCCACTTTAGTCCCTCACCTTACAGTTCTTAGGATGTAGCCCACCTTTCTGGAAATCGTATCGTATTTCAGAGTGACGTTTCAAGGTTCAATGAATTGCGTTTCGTGATGCAGATTGACGCTGGATTACTGATTGATCCATACGTATCGTGCGTCAGAGTGACGATTCAAAGCATCCGAAGTGTACGTTACGGATTATTTGCGCTAGCCGTCGTCGCTTTAGCGAACGATGATCCCACGATTTAACGATTTATAATCGCACGATTCTCGGCCTGATATAGTGCACCCAACCCTTCCTCCCCTCCTTAAGCTACTTTGGAGGATCATAGGTGGCGATGGGGAGCCCGATTTTTGGGGCTTGTTTTTAATGCAAACGGAGTGGCCCTGCTTAACGGAATTGGACTTATAATCCTCAACCGGTCTGCTCAACTCCTCAATGTTTTTGTCCAGTACGCACGCTTTGACGAACATCTATCGCGATGAGTGAGAATGGATTCGCCACGTACTAATGTGAAAGTTATTTAGTTATGTTTGTCAAGCACAACTTAGGATCACAACTCCGTCTACCTCAGTCGATGTCTCCGGTAGCTTCGGATGACTGGCCAAGAATCCGATGACAAACCACGGTTTTGGCAAAGGTAGCATTTAGCAGTTTTTATTTATCCATAGATATGATATCTCGCATGTGTGCGTATCTGTGCAAGGGTATGATTTTGAACAAGGCTCACTACACCTTTAGCAAGGAAGGATCAATTCCCGCTTCAATGCAACATAATGATAAACATTAAGAGCAAGGTTATATAGATGATCGACATGTATTAGTATATATTACAAGAAGTAAGGGCATAAGGCTTAATATAATGGTTAGCCTTCATAGGCAGCTATAATGTCTGCTGCATTGGTCAGCTCTGTGGCTTTGACCCAGGTGTCATGCTCAGGACCGTAGCCTGCATATCGTACTAAATAGTATTTGACACCTCTAGTGAACTTATCCGAGAGTATATGTGATATCTCAAACAGTGGTTGCCCTTCTTCGGTGATCATCTGTGGCAGAGGCAAAGGTGCTTGGATCGAGTCATTGTACAGCTCTAATCTGGATACAGGCTGTACCGGATGAATACGGATATCAAGATTTCCGAAATCTAACTCGTATGCACGTCCATGGCTAAGCACTTTGGAAATGGTGAACGGTCCAATATATGGCTGCTTAAAGTGTCTGCCTGCCTCTGTCAAACCAGTCCATTGAATAAACTCGGTCCGTAAAAGAACTTTCTGCCCAACTGCAAACTGCTTAGGCATGTGAGTCTTATTGAATCTGGCTTGGCTAATTTCTGCTGCTCGGGAAATGTTGTCTACCGCGTTGGCATGAACAGCCGAGTACTGGTCAAAATGATCTCGAATAGCTCTTTGTATTGGAACAGGAGCTTCTGGCGGAATAGTGATAACCAGGTCATGAGGCGAAAGTGGTTGCGCCATCGAGTCGAGATAAAATGGTGAATAACCAGTTGATGCAGAAACGGTATTGTTAATTGCAAACTCCACCAGAGGCAACTTGTCCTCCCACGAATTGGCTGAAGTATCGTTGCAACAACACCTGAGGATGAAAAAAAATACTACTTAATCAGTTTATAAACCAGAGGATGGTGAAATCATATCATGAATCAACAATTTGAAAAATACCTGAGGATGTCCTCAATGAAGGCATGGCTCCTCTCATTGGCAGCATTCGACTGTGGATGGTGTGATGACGTCATGGACAATCTCGTACCAGTAGATTTCCACAGTGTCTGCCAGAATGTAGAGGTGAATCTGGGGTCTCGATCTGAGATGATGTTCCTCGGAAGACCATGGAGCTTGAAGATATGCTGCATATAGATAGAAGCAGTATGCTGAGCTGTCCAGGTCATGCTGAAGGGAATGAGATGACAACGATGAGAGAATTGGCACATTACCACAAATATACTGTCGTGCCCATTAGTGGTGATAGGCAGGTCAGTGATCCAATCAAGAGATACATCTAGCCATTTTGTCTTAGGCACGGAATATCGTATATGTGCCTGACCATAAGGCTTGTGTCGCCTCGTTTTCTGGCGCTGACAAACGGGGCACTCCCGAATGTACTTGATGGCTGCCGTTGTCATTCCTGGCCAATAATACCGGCTACGCAGAAGATGAAGCATGCGATTTTTGCCTACATGACCAGAAATAGTGGCTGAGTGGCACTCATGAAGAAGAATGTGGCGAAGTTGTGTGATCTCACCGTCATCTGTGGGGACTTTAGCTGTTGGTGGAATGTACAGCTGTCTGCCATATATGGTCTTACGATAGATCAACCCCTGAATGAGCTCGAAGCTGTAGCTGCTGACTGACTGTGACGAAGTCGATGATGTCAGCTTAGCCAAAATAGTCTGTGCAAATGTGTCACGATCATACTCGGATATAATGATGTCGTGTGGCTGATGAGCTGATGAAGAAGATATAAGAGCAATGAATGTAGGATCTGCAGATGGAATGACCTCGCTGATGTCCATGTGTTGAAGACAATCAGTAAGTTCAAAAAGTGCAGAGATACGCGTGAGTGCGTCTGCAACCTTATTCTTATCGCCAGCAATGTGCTCTATACGGAAGTTGTACTCAGAGAGCTCATCCAACCACCGTGCCTGTTTGGGGCTCAGTGTGGATTTGGTCTGGAAATAAACCAGTGGCTGATGATCTGAGCGTACAATAGTCTCAGGAGCTCCCAACAAGATGTGGCGAAAGAATCGGAAGCCTTCCACAATGGCAAATAGCTCGATCTCAGGAATAGGCCAACGTCTCTGTGTATCGGATAGAGTGACGCTGTGATAACCACATGGCTTCATACCTTTTCCTTGATCCTGGAGTATTACTTGACCAACGTGTGTGCCTGATCCATCGACCTCCATAATAGATGGCAGTTTCTGATCTGGAAGCTGCAATACTGGAGCGTTACAGATGGCACTTTTGAGGTTATCAAATGCCTGCTGCTGCTCAGTTTCCCAGACAAACTCTGAATTATCTTTAAGGAGACGATTGAGAGGCTCGGCAACTTTGGAGAACTTTGGTATGAATCTCCTAAATTGACCGACCATGCCCAAGAATGACCGAAGGGATGACTTGCCATCTTTAGCCATACGGCGTAGAGGCTGCTTTCCAACGGTAGGACCATAAGACACTGGAGGCTGGATTGCCATGACTGCTCGGATTCTGTCTTCGATGATGGACAAGCCTGCTTCAGAGATGTGATGTCCGATAAAGTCTATGGATCTGACGAACAACTCCACCTTGGAAGGCCTGATGTAGAACTGGTGATCTCTGCAACGCTGGAGGAACTGTCGAACATGCTTCACATGGCTGTCAAAATCTGGACTGTATGCAATAGTGTCGTCCATGAATATGACAAGGAACTGGTCGATGAAGTCAAAGAATGCCCGGTTTCCTACACGAAGTGCTGTTGCAGGAGCATTGGTCAATCCGAAAGGCATAACTGTCCATTCATAAGAACCGTATCTGGTGCGAATAGCAGTTTTATGAATGTCGTCTGGATGAATGGGGATTTGGTGGAAGAACTGGTTGAAATCAAATCTACTGAACCAGCGTGCTCCCTTAAGCTGTTCAAGAAGGGTATCATGGGGTGGCAACGGATATGTGTCCTTTATGGTGATATTGTTAAGGGCACGATAATCGCAACACCTCCTCCACTTTCCCCCTGGCTTAGGAGCGAAGATGATTGGGCACCCATATGGTGATGATGATGGACGAAGGATACCCAACTCGACATATTTAATGATTTGCCGTTTGATCTCCTCCATCATGGGTACTGGAATGGTACGTACTGGCTGTGATGGTGGCTTATGCCCAGGTTCAATGTTGATTCGATGATAACCACCTTCAAACCGTTCTGGCCTATGACCAGCTGGAAGATCCTCCCGGAATATGTCTGAAAATTCTTCTCTCACTTGATCACGTGCTGCTGTGACCTCGGGGTCTTCCATAGTGGTGTCTGAGTCTGATGCTGCAAAGACCAGTTCACCGTCGACCTCTGAGAGAAAGAAGAGATAAGCTACGGCTTCTTCAGCTGAACCACTGGATCGAATGCGACGAAGATGCTTTCTCATGGTGGTGGCGCTGACCAATTCCATTTCAGGAAGGTCATCTGAGTCTGGAGTCTGCTCAACTCTGGACAATACTGTGCGAATACTGGAGCCTGATGAATGCTTCCTAGTGACCGTCAGATTTTTGGTCTGAAAGTCAATGTGTGGATTCCTCCTCTCCAACCAATCTTGACCCAGAATGACAATGAATGGTTTCATGTCAATGATGTAGAAATCTTCTGTATCCTTATACTTGCCCAAAGAAAATGTAGCCTTGGGAAGATAGGATGTGCATGGTAGTTGGCTTCCTCCAGCCAATCCCACTGAAAATGATGAAGAATCTGTGGGAGCTATACCAAGCTGAGCAGCGAACTGTCTGTCGATGAAAGACGATGTGGCTCCTGGATCTACCAAAATGTGAGTACTCTGTCCATAAACTTTCCCTTTATACAACAACAGCTTCTTCTGTGATTTCAGCTGTGCTGTTTGAGACTGCATCTGTGCGATGTGTTCTGTGGGATTGTCCATCTGTTGAAACTGCAATGTCAGACTGGAAAGGACTTCTTCTGAGATACTCTCAATCCGGCCACTTGCTTCAGTGGCATCTTCAGGCTGATCTACCCTCGGGGTGCTCTCAACACCGGTACCTGTGCAGTACCCTGAGAGTTTCCCTGAGGAGCTGGAGCTGATGGAACTGGATCTGGAGTTGCAACTGCTGCATTGATGCTGTGCTGACTCTTCAGTTCCTTGACCAAGGTGTTGATCGTATTGATGAGTTTGCCAGACCCATCCTTAGCACCCTGATTCTTCTGTGGCTGTCTCTGATTCTGAAAAGGATTCTGAGCTGGTGGCTTACCCTTGATCTCCTTTCCATCATTGGTCCTGGTGGCAAAACAATCCTTCTCGATGTGACCAACACGACCCCAACGATTGCAGGTCTTATCATTCTGTGATTTTCCTTTTCCTTTTCCTTTGCCCTTGCCTTTACCACCTTTTCCTTTGTTCCGATTCTGATTGGAGTTCTGGCTGCCACTCTGATTCCAATTCCGATTTCTGTTGGATCTGTCATATGGCTTCTGGCCACGTCCTCTGTCCTTATCCTTCTTGGCTGGACCTCCAGATGACTGCTCCTTCTGACCCCGATAGTGAAGGGTTTCTGATTGCTTTGAGTGAATGACGTAGTTCAAATCAAGCAATACCTGTGTGGTTTCTTGCCACGACATATTGTTCCTCTGCTCCTCTGTTAGGTATCTGAGCTGGAACTGTCTGCGGAGATCAGAATCCATACTGGTGACGAATCTGTCCTTTATTAGCACATCATTTAAATCAACTGCTGCTAAAGAAGCCAGTGATGTAAATGTGCGCAAATAATCTGCAAAGGTTTGGGTTCCTTGAGTCAGTGCCATTAGGTGTTTCTTGGCTACTGATCTCTTATGAGGATTACCAAATTGTCTGAGGAACGTCTGTCTGACCATCGCATAAGTGGCATATGGTTGTTGTGCCAAGACCTGGAAATAGTGTCGGTCGTTATTCTGTATGAGAGTAAGAAACACTGTGATCAAATCCTTATCATTGACACCTGGATAAGTGAACTGGAAATATCTGTCCACTGTATCCAACCAGACCTCTGCGTCCTGTCCTGATTTGAATTCCCTAGGTGGTGTCATTTTCACCTTGGGGA
>LGRX02004298.1:0-31289 GCA_001247695.2 Cymbomonas tetramitiformis
CAGCTGCCCCGCCTTCACCAACCGCACAGCATCTCGCAGCACCCGTTCCTCATCCGCCTCGGCCACAGCTCGTCGATCCCCCGGCACCTCCGCATGCAGCCCCTCCCACTCGCCGCGTAGGAAGCGGTCGCAACGCTCCTTAATGACCTGGGCCACACCCTGCTTCACCCCCTGCTGGACCGGCTGAAGAACCAGGCGCGGGAGTAAAAAGAACAGCTTGTAGGCCTCGACGTCCTCTGTGTCCACCCGCATCCTCCGAAGCGCGACCATCACACACTCGGTGAACAGTCCCCACAACTTCTTCGGCACCATCAGGGAAGGGAAGTCGCTCACAGCACACTCGTCGACACTCAGTCCTCGCAGCCATGTCCACCCCGCCTCTCCAAGCCCATCCGGGTCCCCCACCAAGCTCTCGCCTCCGTGCTGCCCCTGCGCCCGCCCCGCCGCCCGTGGATTGCCCCGGCCCCCACTGCCGCCTCCCCCCTGAGCCGGCGCACAACGCTGAGCATAACTAGCCAGACAGCCCCCACCCCGACCTTGATGCTGCCGCAATCCAGTCTCCGAGAGGATATGTCCACAGCTCTGCTCAGGGCACCGCGTGAGCCTCGCCGCAGACAGCAGAAGCCCCGATGCGTCAGGATGGCTCCGCCGAAAATGCTCCGTCAGTGCTCGTCTGCTTCCTAGGGCCCCCACTGAGCACCCCGGCACCGAGCAGACCACATTCCCCACCCGCTGTCCTGCCCCCTTCCGCCCGCCACTTCCCTCGAGCTGCGCCGACCCACTAGTTCCTCCCGAGGCACCCCCCAACGGTCTCAGTGGCTCCACAGCCCCTCCCTCACCCGCCACATCAGCCCCGCGCTCTGCCCCCACCGTCCTCGTCCCTAACCTTACCCCGTGGACACCCTCACCCGCCACCCCCACGGCCTCCTCACCACCCGACTGTCCCACCGCTACAGCACCACTCCCAAGATCAACGCTAACCCCAGCCGAACGCCCCGACAGTTCCAATCGAAGTGACAGATGAGGGCCCTCCACGCCCTCTCCGCTGCTCACTGCCATCCCATCCGCCAGACCATCCACTCCGGCCCCGTCCTCCCCGCTGACCCCCTCAGTTTCGCCACCCGCACCCGCGCCCGCATCCCCCCGAGGCAGCTGCCGCCAACCCATAAGCAAGCCCTTCTCCGCCTCCCTGCTCCAGCCACCAGCCGTCTTCACCCCGACGCGCCGCCCACCACCCCGCCTGGACAGGAAACCGTCATGATCACCCGGGTCTCTCGGCCTGTCCTCCAGGAACACCTCCTCTCTCTCCGGGTTCCCATCAAGGTACTCAATCACCGTCGCCCCCTCCACAGATGCCCCCCCCCCTAACCGTCCACCATACCAGCTGCGCTCACCTGGCCAATACACCTCCACCAGGGTGCCCACTGGCAACGCCGCCATCGCTGGGCCTACACTCTGCCCAGCCGATCTCCCACCATCAACACGCCTTTCATTATTTACACTATCCGTGACCGCCAGGTCCGCCGCCTGCCCAGCCGCCCCTTCCATATTTAGACTATAAACAAACCCCTCATTCGCCCGATTACCTTCATAATCAGAACTCATAGTCATAATTCATTCATTCGAACACTACGCCCAGTGACGCTCACCACCTGCCACCAAGCCGAAAAACCAAAACCAAAATCGAGCCAAAAAACAGCATCCGGAAACTCATCGCCATGGAATTGCAACCGGCCGTGGCCTCAGGAGTCCTGCCTCTCACCCCGGGGGATTGGGCGGGCAGGTGCTGACGCCAGCAGAGGCATCCGTCAGATACAAATGTATCCAATATACTGGACTGTCAGCTGGGTTGGCCTGGATGGGCGCTCTATGCCAACCGCGCGGAGGGCTGTCTGTACAAAAGTAACCGCGCCCCGAAGGTCTCCGGTACCCTCGACCGTTGCTGTTGATGCCAAATCCATCTGATGTTGGCTCCCCAAACAAATATATGAAACCATGCCCGTACAGGCGCAAAATATGTACACAACTCGAACCACACGTGTGTGCGTGAAACCCAAGACCGGATCTGGACCGTAGAGAGCAACGGCAAGCGACGGCCACCACACCAGAAGTGCGGATTCGTCCTTACGGGCCCGGGTCCAGACCACACCCAACCGACACCACCGCTAACACAACAAACACAATCAACACAAGAAGGAGAACACACAACCAAGGCTCCGATCGGCGAAGGCAACAGCCAACACCCTGCACTCGGAGGCCTCAGCAGGGAACCCCGAGCACTACCAACCGACACCACACGCAACCCCAGCCGTGTGGGGGGGTCATACCCCTCAGCCGGCAAACGCTCCCCCCTCCATTCTTTGTCCCCCCGCCAATCCGGCGAGGGTTAGGCCCCGGGGGAGGGCCCATGTGTGTATGCTTATCCCTGTGGTGCCATTCTGGTGGGCACTGCCTCTTGGAGAGCTCGGTAGATTCGTCTGTCGTGCTGCGAGGAGAGGCAGAAGGTGGTGATGTACACCTTCTGTGTTTTCCCTTGATTTTTGTGGGGAGCACTTAGGTGCCCACATGTTTCCTTTTTTTGACATGGGGTGTCCATGCTGTGTGGTGTGACTGCATTCATGAAATAACCATGGACCAACAGGTCCCATCCATCGACCGCGAGCCACTGGGGGGCATGCCAGCAGGGTCCGCTTACTCCGTAACCCAGAGACCAACAGTTGTTTGGCGACGATCGGTCACATCGTATCATTTTTCCATGCTGCTTTGCATTTGGGTTGGGAATATGTATGCGTTTGTGGTATCTTGTCACGGCCCCGCCCTGCTCTTGATTTGCTTTTCACATCCACTGGGATGATGGTGGGCTGGCTTTTGTTGGCCGATCTCATGCCGTTCAGTTTATGCTTATCCGCCAGGTGGAAGTGGGTTTTGGGAGGCGGTTATCCCTGTGGTGCCATTCTGGCGGGCACTGCCTCTTGGAGAGCTCGGTAGATTCGTTTGTCGTGCTGCGAGGAAAGGCAGAAAGTGGTGATGTACACCTTCTGTGTTTTCCCTTGAATTTTGTGGGGAGCACTTAGGTGCCCGCATGTTTCCTTTTTTTGACATGGGGTGTCCATGCTGTGTGGTGTGACTGCATTCATGAAATAACCATGGACCAACAGGTCCCATCCATCGACCGGGAGCCACTGGGGGGCATGCCAGCAGGGTCCGCTTACTCCGTAACCCAGAGACCAACAGTTGTTTGGCGACGATCGGTCACATCGTATCATTTTTCCATGCTGCTTTGCATTTGGGTTGGGAATATGTATGCGTTTGTGGTATCTTGTCACGGCCCCGCCCTGCTCTTGATTTGCTTTTCACATCCACTGGGATGATGATGGGCTGGCTTTTGTTGGCCGATCTCATGCCGTTCAGTTTATGCGTATCCGCCAGGTGGAAGTGGGTTTTGGGAGGCGGTTATCCCTGTGGTGCCATTCTGGCGGGCACTGCCTCTTGGAGAGCTCGGTAGATTCGTTTGTCGTGCTGCGAGGAAAGGCAGAAAGTGGTGATGTACACCTTCTGTGTTTTCCCTTGAATTTTGTGGGGAGCACTTAGGTGCCCGCATGTTTCCTTTTTTTGACATGGGGTGTCCATGCTGTGTGGTGTGACTGCATTCATGAAATAACCATGGACCAACAGGTCCCATCCATCGACCGGGAGCCACTGGGGGGCATGCCAGCAGGGTCCGCTTACTCCGTAACCCAGAGACCAACAGTTGTTTGGCGACGATCGGTCACATCGTATCATCTTTCCATGCTGCTTTGCATTTGGGTTGGGAATATGTATGCGTTTGTGGTATCTTGTCACGGCCCCGCCCTGCTCTTGATTTGCTTTTCACATCCACTGGGATGATGATGGGCTGGCTTTTGTTGGCCGATCTCATGCCGTTCAGTGTGTGTGTTGCGTTACTAAGGTGCCCGCATGTTTCCTTTTTTTGACATGGGGTGTCCATGCTGTGTGGTGTGACTGCATTCATGAAATAACCATGGACCAACGGGTCCCATCCATCAACCGGGAGCGACTGGGGGGCATGCCAGCAGGGTCCGCTTACTCCGTAACCCTGGGACCAACTATTGTTTGGCGATGATCGGTCACATCGTATCATCTTTCCATGCTGCTTTGCATCTGGGTTGGGAATATGTATGCGTTTGTGGTATCTTGTCACGGCCCTGCCCTGCTCCTGATTTGCTTTTCACATCCACTGGGATGATGATGGGCTGGCTTTTGTTGGCCGATTTCATGCCGTTCAGTGTGTGTTGCGTTACAACCTTTAGCTTTAAGTTGAAACCTTTAGCTTGCCTGTGCTCGAGCAGCGGAGTGGAATATTTCCATGACGGACCTGCGGTGCAAAGCTGGATGAGCTCCCAGCTACCCCACATTTCTTGCTTTTATTCGTGTTTGTGGTGGGTTTGCTTTGCGCTTGGTTTGAGATGTATCGAAGCGAATGGTAGCTTGCCACAGCCCCGCCCTGCTCTTGATTTGCTTCTCACATCCACTGGGATGATGGTGGGCTGGCTTGTGTCGGCGGATCTCAGCCGTTTAGTGTGTGTTGCGTTACAAAGTAGCAGCTGGGAGATAGAAGCAAGGGTGGCCAGAGAGCGGGTTGTTGGAAAGCAGGGATGTTCCACCAAGATTTCAGCTGCCGGGGTGAGCCTGGTATAGGGTTCGACTACGAATTCTCCTTGAGATGCTGGTGAGTCGAAGGCAATTCACTCGTACCTGGACCTGGAGTTCTCTCCAGGATTTACCTTAGCTTCTTGGTGAGAATATTTGAATGCGTTTGCAAGTCACCAGTGCTCAAGTGATGTTGGGATGGATTTGCAGGCAACACGGTTACCAAGTTGGGTTGACGGACTTTAACTTTGACTATCAAGCGGCAAAAGGCCCTGGGGGCACACGGGCGAGCCCAGCAATGTTCCGTCTCCGAAAACAAATCGACCTTCGCAATTGGAGGCATATCCGCACTATGTACTAGTGAGTTCGGATCCCCCTTGCGCTCCGTTCCTCCACCAAGCCGCATCATCTATTCTTTTGTAAAGTCTGGGGGTCAGTGTGCCTCGTGTCTACCTATTTCTCGACATGTAAGTCTCCGGCTTGGTGTGGCATCAATTTCTTCGGTCGTTAGATGACCAATTGTGATGCACCCAGCCAAATACTATCATTCCGAATTGGTATCACAGTTGCATCATCTTTTTTTCAGCTGCTTGCACAAGAGACGTCTTCGAGGTAAGCAGGACTGGGAACTCCCTGCGTGGGAACTCCCTGGGACTGGTTTTCATTTGCGTAGAGTGTGAGAAATGTGGAGATGGGCTTGCACCCTGCAGCACGTCGACGGGATTCTACACCAAACAAGAGGACAAGCTCTCGAAGAGGCATTATTCCGATGGCCGATTAATTGGTGTTCAAAGGCTGGTTACGAGAGCAAATGATGCACTACTAAATGTGGAATCGTCCGAGTCATAGATTTCCCAATTAAAACGTGTCTGGGTCCGATTGCATTCAAACTGTGCAGTCATTGCTACTGAACATTGATCATCAGATGGGTTTCAGTCCTAACGCAAGGACCGAATGACTTTTTGGGTGCCACCACATATGCTTCCTCGATTATCCTATGAACATTCTGGGGATGTGATGCCATGTTTTCGAAACGCTCTTTCGCTCCTAACTGGTTGAAATTTTGATCGGAGGTCATCTTAACCTTCAAAAATCGGTTTTGAAATTTCGATCCGTGTGGTAGGATTGGGCCGTCGGGCAGTGGCCATCAGTGTATCGATATATCGATATATCGACATGTAAAACCTTTTAGAAGAGGAAATCGCCATAGTATCGAAAATCGAGCAGCTGAACTATATAGCATCGGTACTAGTCGATGAGTCGTCCGAAATATCCGTATCAAAACGGCAGTTGTAGGTCAGCATCAGTACATTATTTTATCGACGAATATCGATAATAGCGGTCTGCATCGATGATAACGAACATCGTAGTAGCCCTGCCTAACGAAAGCCGCACTCCGAGATTGAGACCGGGTTTTCGATATTTGCATACTCTAGTAAAATTATTGACGATCTGGAAACCCTGTTGAGCTATTACAATATTCATTATCGCACCGAGAAATATCATTGCCGTGAAAATTTTCATGTTCCGTATTTTGCACGATGTTTGGTTCGCAACAGTGGCACAGCCCAAATGGAATGGCACGACCCGAATCCATGGCACGACGTCCCCGATCTAGGAAAATGGTTTTCTTCCCGTGAAGAATCCTGGTAGTAGGATCCAAGTCGACACCGGAATCTCGTCGAGGCTATTTATTTCGACTGTGTCGCCTGGAAACCCCGGCTTTAGAGTTTAGAGCTTGAACCTTATGCTGACATACTATCTGCTAACACGTTATGCATTTTTTGGTTTAATAATTGCCAACTTGCTCAAGATATTATATCGTTTTCGGAAAGCAAAACACAATACACGGAGAACAGCATCCCGTATCAGTACGAAACCGTGAGCGGACCTCGTGCACGCCGTGGAAACGGAACTGTTATGGGGTTCGATCTCACGAACGGCGGAGTTGTGATTCAAGCTGTGTTGCACGTGTGTTCCAAGCCGCCATTTGCTGTGATTCAAATGACATTTGTGCCAGGCAATTATATATTACTTTGTGATACTCTATCCTCGGGCAGACATATGGTTGCGTCGAGCCCGTATTACGTACTTGCGGGTGGGAAAGGTATGGGTTGACAGTGGAGATCCCGCCACGTGCGGGCACATATAAACATACCCTTACGTGATCTATGTAATGAATTTGGTAGGGTGGGTATATCAGCATTTTCAATGATATTGCTGTTTTATTATGATTCCTTGACAAAAACTAGTTTGATTTGCGATTTGAATGGTTTATAATAAGTGAGCATTGAAATGATTTGTATCGAATGATTGTAACGATTATTCCATACCACAGTTTTTTTATTGGGGTTTCCTGGCGACTTTCATGGCCAATAAATAGAAAAGTAAAGCATGAATCCAAAAAGTAACACGTGTGTATACCTTCGAATACATGTCTAAAAGAACCATGAAACTTTTAAGCCATTTGAACAACTTTTTTTCGGGGCTTGGCATAAAAGTCCAGAGCCTTCGGAGTCCATAACAGTTACAAACCCTAAGTCGTAAAATCTAAATTTAACCGATCCGAAGGCTCTGGTCCCCAGAGTAGGTTACTCGGGTGGCGATGCCAAAACATTCTATTGCACGTTGTAGACGAGGTATTTTGAAATAACTTGCCCACATATAGGATCTGCCATTTTCGAAACTAGTAGGTAGCCCCCCCACCCCCACCCACCCCACTCTTGTCGAAGACGGCTCGTCCAAGTGGAGTCCCCCCTACGAGTTTTTTGGTATGCAAAATTTACGAAATCGGCCGAAACTTTTCGCGAAACCCCGAATTAGTCGGCGAGAATCAAATCCGTGACGTCAGATTCTGAAGCGTGACGCGCTAACCAACCGCGTTATCGGCAGATTTTGGGATACGTCCTGAAATTCTCTAAACATTGTACTTAGTACTATAAAAATTGATATTTTTGATATCGTCAGGTTCCGAGGGTAGGTTCAGCTGCAGTCGTCTTGGTGGGAGTGGGGGGACTTGGCGCGCCAAGTGATAAGTCCCCCTCCCCTGTTCTTCCACCTCGGGCAGGTAGCGTATGAGGGCAAGTTTTTTCAAAATACCTCGTCTATTGGGATGGACTTTAACACTTAAAAGGCGAATTAAAATACTGAATAGCTGATTAACTTTTAGCTGTGCGTAAAGGTGTACCAAACCAAATATAACTCGCGCGGTTTACTTTGCCGAATGCATTTTTGTCTTTTTGAACGTTGGAGGGTATCAACAACGCTTCCACATATATCCGATGCATACATCATATCGAGAGATGGCCAATCAAGGGGATATTTTCCCGATTGTGAATACGTGAATTCCCGTCGGGAATTCCTCCTAGGACCTTCTGTCAGTCTAGGAACTCCCACGCAAGTATACATGACATCATTGAATTTTGGATTAAAAATATTAAATGTATATATTCGTTTGCAACTCAAGTTTGAAATACCTCAACTCCTCAGGTTTCGTTTCACACAGGGGTAATGAATGGGAATGGGAACTTCCATATAGAACACATGAAAATGGAAAACGGAATTCCCAGTGGGAATTTTAGAAAAAATCTTATTTTTTCTCATAGCTCAAGATTGAAATACCTCAACTCAGGTTTCGTTTCACACGGGGGTACTGGGAATGGGAATGGGAACTTCCATATAGAACACATGGAATCTGCAAAACGGGAATTCCCAGTGGGAATTTTAGAAAAAACCTTATTTTTTCTCATAACTCAAGTTTGAAATACCTCAACTCCGGTTTCGTTTCACACAGGAGGGGGGGTACTGGGAATGGGAATGGGAACTTCCATATAGAACACATGGAATTGGGTAAAACGGGAATTCTGGGCAATTCCCGGAAAACCTTATTTTTTCTCATAACGCAAGTTTGAAATACCTCAACTCAGGCTTCGTTTCACACAAAGTGGGGACGGGGGAATGGGAACTTCCATATAGAACACATGAAAAATGGAAAACGGGAATTCCCATACAGGTCGCTACGCTACTCCATTTGGTGCGAAATGGTGCGAAATGGGCGTAGCTCGGCTCCCGGAGTTACGTAGAGCGATTTTAAGGCCATTTGTGGGGCTATTTTGTCGCAACCACTGCACAAGTGACATTCGAAACTGCTGCTTGATAACTTATCATACTATTTATATCTCATGAACTATGTCCTGTGCACTGCAGGCGTGTCACACTTGCAAGTCCAATATTTCGAAAAACTTTTAAAGAGGCTGTATATGAGTGCATAACTCCCTAACTGAAAAAGAGTTCGAAAGTTGCTTTACTTTCACGACTGTACTGCAACGCACATCGCAATACTTCAAGGATGTCAACACAGGGTTCCTCGTTGTTTTTTAAGTGTACAAATATATTCCTTACAATAAATACACTGAGAGTACTTCTGTCTTCGCAAATGTAATATAGTCACGCTTTTGGCCTGCCAAGGGCAAAACAATAACGAGCCTCTAAAAGTCTCCTACTGCCGCCTGCGTTACTTATCTTGCAACGTCCCCTCATTTCTTGTTAACTCTTCTTTCCTCCAATCACACTGCTACGCGTCACTGACGGTATCTCTGTCAAACCAACGGCTCGGCCTCGAGCCGATTCTCCTTCTTCTGCTCTTCGTATCTTTGTCAGTTCTCCTCTGAAAATAACTAAGGTGGCGTCATAACCAACACCGCTGTCACTCCTCTGTCACAAAGCTGTCATGTCACCCAGTCGAATGCGGGTCCTGCATTGCCTGGAACAAAGCGCCCTGGATGGTGTTTGCCTCGTCACCTGCCGACTTCTTGGGTCTGCCCCCAAAGAAGGTGCAGTGCACTGCCGGGTGCTTCTTGGAGTTCTCTGGGTACCGGTGCAGGTTGAGCTTGGGCAGCAACAGCAATGGCTCTCCCGGAGTTGGCGATATCGTGCCAGTGGCCGTGGGGCTTGCATAAGGGATGTAGAAGGTGCTGGCAGCTGGCGCCCGCAAGTGATAAACAGCTTCACTCGCGGTAAGCCAAACCCATTTCTTCTTGGTTTTCGGCTGCTCCTCGCCAGGGGGAGGCGCTGCGGCACGTCGCCTTGCGCCGCTCTGCAGTACCCGGGATGCTTCCTCTTGAGTCTTGCATATGGCGCGTCTCTCCCGTCCGTGCTCCAGCGCCGCATACTCTGAAGCCGCCTCCTCAGTGTAGAGGACTCGACCTGGGTAATCACTCCCTGAATCCAAGACAGTGAAGTACTGGTGGTCATGCTGCCTCGATGTGTGTCGCAGCCTCAAGCCCCATTCTTCGGAGCCTGGTGTGCGACGGCTTGGGTCGACCGTGCACGTGTCCATTTATGTGAATGCACCTGTCTCATGGTCTGCAAAGTAGGCCATAAGGCGTGCCTGCTCCGCAGTCTCCAGGGCTTGCAGCGGAATGTAGTGTAGGCCTTGGTTGGCCTCAGCCGTCCATTCGATGTTGGGGTCGTCATCGCGGGTGTCAGTCACGGGCAAGGGCTCAGCGACGATGATGCCCAGGTCCGGGTGGGTAAGTATGGGGGTATTCATGAATCGGGTGCTGCCCCGCCACCTTTGGCAAATCGCCCAGGTGGGGCTCCCCTGTGCCCGGAGGCATAGCGTAAGCCGGTATACCTAAGTTGATGTGTGTCACCAAGGGCAATCAGGAATTGACAAGGTGACAGTGAAGTCGGGTTTGAGATTACGGTAAGAACGAGTACCAGCTGTCCGAGGGATGACACTATGACACTATGAAAGTACAGTAGTATGGCAGTGCCGTATGACGGTCATGGTGACACTTGATCAGATCATCGGACTACGGTCGAATTCGGGTTCAGATTGAACAGACGATGAAAATGAGTATCAGATGTCTGAGGGTTGACAATGTGACCCGACGACGGCATGATGGTATGACAGTACTGTATGACCGTCACCGGGATAGTTCGTCAACGAGACATCAGAATCGAAGATGTAGCATCGAATCAGCAATGGAATGAATCGAGATATGATCGGGTCAGAACCGAACGGTGCATCGTGACAGGACATCGGGTAGTTGGGTCGGTGGACCGAGTTGCCTGAGTTGCAACAAGTAGAGCACTTGAGAAGTGTGCGGCCTTCAGAACTCAGATCGTAACGAACGTTGACACCTAACTAATCTGGCCCTGTTCCAGTGATATAATGCAAAAAGAATATTGTACCTTTACATGTTCAAACAAAAACAACTTCTGAGTATATTAGTCTAGTGCCCCGGCACAATTGGTATCAGTGTGCTGCGAATTCGCCGCCCCTAGTCAGCAGTGCCGTTCGTAAGTTATTAAGTATGGAAATCTAGGTTATCGGCTGCCCGCTCCAACTTTGTTGCGCTACTGCAGGCATACCCCCTTGAGATTTTAATCACATTACATGAAGTACATTGTTTTTCAACGTTCGTAACGAATACACATGTATTCACAAGGCGAATACCTTTCTTTTGAGCTCTTGATCAACCCCATGCGGCGCTCTCCCCGGCGCCGTGCCTTATGCTGCTTCATCTGCGGTTGCGAATCAGCGGCCAAAGGGTGAGCAGCGGCGCTGCGAGTCGTGGGTGGGGAGGGATGCGCGAGGGTACGCGTACAGTAGAAAGGTGCAGAGGGTGCACGCAAGGACCATAGGACCCAGGGGCAAAGGGGGCGGGGAGGGTGCTCCGCTCCGCGCCGAATCAGGCGCGTGGCGCGTGCCCACACCGGAGGAGGCAGTGAGCCCATTACCTACAATCATGACAGAGGCGGCGTTCAGGTCCTCCCTAGACGAGCAGTCCGAGGAGGAGGAGGAGGAGGAGGTGGTGGCTCCCCAGCAGGCTCAGGAGGTCAGGAGGAGTCCGAGGACCATTGTAACGTCGCCGCCATCCCTGGAAAAACGACGAGCCAGGAACATAGCCAGGAATATGGCCCAGATGAAGGGTGTGATGGATGCTAAGGGCGCCCTGTTCCCCGTTGGTGACACAACACCGGAGGCAGCGTTGGCCTTGCTGCAAACCGTCACGGACGAGCGCCTTAAGGACCACATCACCGCGCTGCAAGGAACAGGCAAGAAAGTGAGCCTAACGATGAAAGGGAGCTTGTTTACCCTTCAGCAACCAGCGACATTTGCGGGTTACGCAGCGCTTAGCAAGAAGTCCTTGGACGCGCTCAACACGCCACTAACAAATGAACTCAAGCGGCGTGTGCAGAACAACCCGGAGCTGCGAGCTCTCCTGCCAGTCGCCGCGCCAAAGAGCACTGCAGCTGAACCCCGGAAATCCAAACGTAACGAGGGACCGCCGGCTGCCGGCAGCAACAAGCGCAAGAAGCAGGCCTGCCCGGCTGATGCTCGGCAGGTTACTGTGTCAGGAGCAACAATGGCCGAGCTCCTGCCGATTTCGCGGAAGGGCGCGTTTGATCGCGCCGTCAGTGGCGGTGTAGAGTGGTTGGTGGCTGCTGGCAAAGCGGAGAAGCTCACGCAGTCCGCTGTCAAAATACTGTCGGGCCGTATGAAGACACAGCTCTGGGAGACGACCACGTACGGCGAGGAGTACTCAGTGGAGCATGCCTCCGGGACCTGGAGTGGAGCAATCGGCAAGACTGTCCATCGCATCACGGTGGAGGAGTGGTCTGAGGTGCACGACTACTACTGCACGGCGGTGGCCAGTGACAATGGCGCCAACCTGCAAGTCAAGTTGCCTGCGGTGCTCCTCGAATTCGCCATTTTTCATGCGGAGTTCGACGCGCACGCATTCAACTCGGCGATCATCCCGAAATTCTGCGAGTGCCGGGTGCCGGATGTGCACATCTGCGAGAAGGGACTGCTTTGGAGGAAATGTGCATGTCCAACCTGCCGAAGTTGCTCAGCATGCGCGACACGGTCCCGCCGGGTTTACAAGTGGACGGAAATGCGGAGCCACGACCAGCCGGTGAGTGGGGCACACCTCCCACAGGCAGCTCTCATGCATGGGTTGTGACATGCCGATGCCTGCAATGAGCAACATGAGGATGAATGTCGAATCTTGCGCCGTGTGCACGCAGGTGTATCTGGTGACGCGTAGCTTGGATTGCAACGCTGGCGATACCCCAAGCTGCTGGCTGACCAGTGTTCCTGAACCAGAAGCTTGAAAGCAGGCGCATACGACTTGTACCGCAGAGGAAACGCGCAAGCGTGCAAGCCTCTGGCATGAAAGCTTAGGATGTCAACCACGAACACCAGCTTCCGATTAATGCAGATTGTAGGCTATGCGAAGTGAAAGACCGTATGTGGCTAGAACAGACAATTTTGAACTGTATTGTATCTTTGGAATAAATCAGTTTGTGTTCTCCGACGGAAACACGCGGTCACTAAGCACGCGTCACGCTGCACACGCCATGCACCGAGCGACCGCCGCGTATCGATCGGGCGCTCACGCGAGGAGCAACGATGCATCTAACGAGGTGTCTGCCTTCATGATGCAGGTGCTGTCGGTGTCCCCCCCCACTCCCCCTCAACGGATGTGCTGCGTGCAGGTCGGTGACACGCCGGAAGGGGTAGTTTGCGGCAGGTATGCGCGGTGATGGCTGAACTGGAGGACGCCGTCATCCTGCGCAAACTGCAAAGCCTGCATATTGGGGGCAAGTCACCCAAAGTGTCACGGTTTGCTGTGGACATCGGATGGATCCCAAGCAAGGTCACAGAGGAGTGCAGCACGATGGCGCAGAAGAGCGCAAAGATCCGTCAGCTGGCTGACAGATTGACAACTCTCGGGTGCATGATCGACAAGAGGATGCGGATAACCTACGCACCGCCGCATGTGGGCCCCAGAGAGCTAGCAGGTGGGGGGGCGAGCCCGGTGGACGGCGCGCGGGGGAAACGGCGAGCCGGGGGGGAAGCCGTCACGTGCCAAACGGCGCAGCTCCCAACCGCGTGTGATAACCGGCACGTGACCGACGCCCGCCTACTGGAGTTGGCGCAACGCGCTTACCGTGACATCAAGCGCCCAAGCATTCGCTCCATCTTCACCCCCGACGACTTGTGCACGCTGGGCATACCTGATCAGGTAGGGCGCGCCGGAAAGGATTACAAGGGAAGGATTGACGTGCTCATAGGCCGCATGCAATCTCTGGGAGTTCAGTTTGATCAAAGGCACCGGGTCATTGCCATCTCCGCTGGCCACCAGATGGAGGCGGTCCCAGTGTTTGCGGAAACAGCGGATGATGATTCTCAGCAGGCGAGGATACCCAACAAGAGAATGCGGTATACCCTGGTGGGAGGAGCCGGCGCAGATGGGAATGATACGAACCACGACCTGGCGGACGCACGGGCCGTGGGATATATGGGAATGATTCATTGCGAGGAAGGGGGGTTGTCAGATGCCCCCACCCCAGCCGAAAATGCATACTGGGAGGAGGTGTTGGATTTGCCGGACATTCCGGAAGAAGACATGGTAGAGGAGACGGACGAAGGTGGTGATGCGGAGGCGGACCTCCTCTCCATCCCGGACTTTCTTTACGATGTACGCCCTGTCGCACCTTGCACACTGGCGGAACATTCACTGCCCTGCTCGGACAGGACGTGGAAACGACTGTGCGTCTTTCTGATGCATCATGTAGTGCGTATTGTAATATGTACGTCATGCAGCATGCGCAGGAGCAGGCAGCGCACGCAGAATATGCACAGGAACCAAGCCAGGAGGGGACGGCCACTCGCAGGAACTAGCTGCAAAGGCGGGCATGGAAATCGAGGTGGAAGAGGCGGCCGCCTTGCTGCTGGCTCATCACGCAGAGGTGACGGTGTACGCGCCGGTGCCGGCGAACGAGGTGACGGTGGACCCTCCGGAGGCAGGGAAAGCGGTGACGGTAGACGCGCCGGAGCCAGCGAAAGTGGAGACATTGGACGCGCCAGAGTCGGCCGAACTCAGTCCCAAAAAGATGGATCCGCTTCTAACGCATGGGCAGGCGAGCCCCCACGGAGTGACGCTGCATGAACTAATCACCACTGACGCCGTTATTGCCGCGCTTCCACCTTTCTCTGAAGCGCTGGTCAATTTTCTGTCAATGGGCGTAGTCACCTTCGCCCTGGGTCGCATGAGTGCTTATCGCCTAGACCTGACCATGATCACCATGCCGGAGATCTTGAAGGAAGTGGCGCAGCGCAAACTACAGCCGCGATCCCTGACTTTTCTCAAGCAAGGCGGTATGTTGAACTCGGAGGCCTGGAACCGGCGTTACGCCACTTTGGCGCCTTTCCTGGCCGACGTAGCCAGGAGCGTGCTGGATGACATCGCGCTGGTAGGACTAGCGGGGACCGTGATGCGCATGGCGCAGCGACGAGAAGAGACTGCGCGTTTGTTCGCCACTCGTCTGGTATCCTGGCACGAGGTAGTGCAGTTATTGGCCGACGCCATGCCCAACTGCCACGCCATCAGTCAGCAGCAGCTATTATATCAGTTCTGGTCTGGACTGCGACTGAAGCAAGCTGTGATGGATCGCCTTATTGAGGATCGGTTGGATCTGCAAAGTCCAGCGGGATGGGAGAGCAATCATCCCGGATCCACCGCGCTGCAGCATATCATCACTGTGGCCACCAAACTGGAGCGCAGTGAAGCTCTGACTGCAGCGCGAACCTCTCCCGCCTCTGCACCTGCGAACCGAAGTCCTGCCTGGAGGAATGGTCGCTCGTCCTCAAGACTTAACGCCGTGCAGGACGCTGGGGAGGAAGGCGCTACTGACCTCGACCCCGCAGACCTTAGAGTGCAACACGCCATGCCTCCCAGCCCGGCGGGATTGACCAGGCCGCCACGCCGATGCTACGTCTGCAACTCTGACTCCCATTTATGGGCTAACTGTCCCGACGAGGCCAAGAAACGAGCCTGGATTGCTGACGCCCCAGCTCGCTTTGCGGCAGCGGCTGCAAGATGTAACGCTGCCCGCAATTTCACACCCTCTGGACGACAGTGGGGAGGAAGGCTAAGACCACTGGGGTGCGACAACTGCGACAGGCTGATGCCTGTGTATGCCGTACGCTCCAAATTTTTGACTTTCCCAAACCCAAGCATTGGTTTATGGAAAATCCGATGGTCAGGTTTCCCTTTGCGCTGCGATTTCGAACCGTAGTTCGCCGGTTACCTACCCCGTTGTATTGCTCTTACTGTATGTATGGCACTGGCTACCGCAAGCCTACTTGCATCTAGACGCAGTCGCCTCCTCCAGTGGACCTGCGGTACTGTACGATGGATACTCCTTGTCTTCACCAACAGACTCTGGGATCACATCCGGAAACTGCTCAACTGGGGCCTCATCCTGGGCAACAAGGAGCGGGAGTCTCCACTGCTGTATACCCTCTGCCCTCTGGATTGCTTCGTCAACTCTTCGAGCACCTATTCGATCAGAAAAGCATAACACGCATCCATACGCATGGCTGATCTGTGTCTGGATCTTAGCTGCTGTACAATTGACTCTGAGTTATCATCTCTATGTACTGACAAGCTAAGAGGGGAGGAGTTGTGCCAGGGAACAATAGCCATGCCAAGCCATTCGATTGGCATATTGTATTTATGCGTACTGGGGCAGTGAAATGGCAATGGGCTCGGAAGGGGACTCCCGAGCCATTGACTTCGTACTATGGGGAGCGAAAGCCTGGGCTCGATTATAGCTGGCAGCATATTATCGTCCACCCTTCTGGTGCGCTACGCCGCTGGGAGCGTAATGGGGGCGGCGGCTGGTTTCTGGAAGACGCCACTCTAGTGAAGGCGCCGGTAGCGCCATTCTCATTACCGCTCAGCGTTGGGTACTGGAATCCGACCAGTGTGATTGACGATGATGAATATCGTGGAATTCCATACACGGGGCGTAAGCCTGTACACTCGGCGCCTACGGACAGTGACGATTCGGGTACAGGCGCTGTGTCCTAGAGTAAGGAGAAGCTACCAGATTCTGATGACAATGATGACGCGGGTGTCACTGACAGTAAGGAGACGCTACCAGGTTCGGATGACAACGATGACGCGGGTGTCACAAACAGTAAGCATGACATGGATACTGCCAGTCCGAAATGGGAGCCTGCCTCGCCTGAATATGATGACACCGAGGATGACGTCAGCGAGTTCGATGACTGGGTAGCTGACGATGCTGAAGAACAAGCTGAAGCTCGAAAGTTGAAGAGACTGGGACTGCAATTGATCATGGATGATAAGGGTGAACTTATCTGGGTGCCAAAGGGCACCTCCCCGACCTCACCTGTTCAGCCAGAGGATCAGCCTATCACCGAGCAGAAGTCTGAGGCCATATCTGAGGATGCCCCAGCCTCTGTGGTGGAGACTGTTCAAATACCACCGAAGAAACCATCTGGGCCATATACTGGATTGACTTCAATGGGTGAAAATAAGGCTGGGGTGTCCGAAGAGACGAAGAGGCAACCCAGGAAATATCCTGCCTGTTGAACAGCTGAGTATATAACTCATTTGAAATGCACCTTAAGCAGTGACAGTGATGACGAAGAAGTACTTGACGTGGCTCCTCGTAGGAAGAAGGCAAAGACCAGCAAGGGACAATGAAATCAACTGTCTTGATTAGGATTGTCCAAATGCAGATTCTCTGATTAGGATTTGTATAGGTGGCAGATGATGATATGCCAGCCGACATGGGACAGATCGATTATAGATATGAACTGCGCGCCTTGAAAGTATAAGACTTGAATTCTGCCCATTTTGGAGGCTGTTCTAACTTGAAGTAACTATTTGGAGGAGCTGTTGCTCAACCTGTTAATTTACTGGTCAATCTTTCCTGCAGTAAAGATATTGCAATTGCTTGCATTGTAGCCTTGTTCATCTACGCCTAGCCGTGGTACACTTGTGCAAGCAAGAGGAGAAGGTAGGCGTTGTCAGCTCTGACAACATCGAGCTATGGGTGGAGCGCCTGTTGAGGGAGGCGAAGGGGGTGGTGCCGGAGCCGGTGGGGGGGAAGGCCATCGATTCATGCATCGGTAACGCCTACTTGCTGAAAGACCGTGTAGATGACATGGCCCACTTGTACCCCGGGATCCGGTTCCTTCCAGACTATATCGCGCACTCGGTGAAAGAGGACGGCCCGGGTTTCCGCGATGACCCGGGGCTCGCGTGTCACTTCATGGATGTCGGTCATCACATCATCCGCGGTGGCGTGGCTGTATCCGCGCTAAGCGCCGATGCGGAAGGAAGGCTGCTGCCGGGCCTGGCGGCTTCCTTGCGTGCCATGCACGGTGAGCGATACGAACTAGAACGGGACGCCTTGGACGTCATATGTTTCCCACGAATGCGGCACGGCGACGAGGACTTCACGTCCACCATGTACACCAGGGCAGTAACCAGAATCTCCTACAACGTAGCCTTAGCATCCTCTGAAGCCGATGCATTTGAATACGGCCGCGTGGAAGCTTACTATCTGATCTGGGACCCGGCCACACATTGCGCTGTGTGCCGTCTAGCCATGGTGCCGGCATACCCGACTATCAAAAACGCGCGCATGAACAGCCGTGCCGTCTTTGTCTTGAACGAGGATGCCAAACATACCCTGCTGATGCCGGCGTCACGCCTTGAGACCAAGTGTATCTGCCACCGTCCTCCGGGATTTAAAACCCCCCTCCACGCCATCTACCTTTGGCCAGGAATGAAATCTGCACGATGCTCAAGACCTTAGCAACGGCAAGCTAGAAACCAGCAGCATGCGTCCTTCCTTCCTTTCTCCTTATTGCTTCTAGTGTGACCTTACTTGCAAAGCCCAGGACGGGGCCGGGACTTGCCAAGCCACATACTTACCTACCTAGCATATCTGGTAACAGTTATGTAACATTCCATTCCTGATTGCCACGTGCACTAATCTTGCACACGTGTCCGTATCACAGTGCATCCTGCCTGCCACGTGTCCAACCGTGGTCATACCGTGGTAAATTTACCGGTCATATGTGGTAATTTTACCATTGGGGGTCAATTTACCGGTCATATGTGGTAATTTTACCATTGGGGGTCAATTTACCGGTCGTAGGGGGGTACCATGGTAAATTATATACAGCAATGGTAAACAATAATATATAATTACCGCGCTATAAGTAAATGTGGTAAAATCGTGTCAGAAAAGTGTCACGTTACCAATAGGAAATTACCCACGGGATTTATATCGCCACTATTAGTGTAATGGTGGTAAAACACCAATTTACCACAATTTACCACCAGTCTACCACATTTTACCACCATTTTACCACGTTTATTTCTCAGTGTGAACGGGATCCAAGCACTCCCTGCATAAAAACGAACGAAGTTCGGAAAGGGAGACAGTGCGCCAGTCGCCGACAACGCACGAATTGCTGTAAGCGACTGCACGCTAAAGTGCAGAAATGGGAGTCGGCTTGCAAAATTCCCGAAGGAATTGAAGCACTACAGTACCAAAGTCAAACCAAAATATTAAAAGGGAGCTAGCAGCCAGGACTTCAGTCGCCGTCGTTCAACGTACGAGATCCTGCAAAACGCACATCGCGCTCAGAGCATGAGCGTTGGAGATCAGAAGCGCGCAATCCCAGCGTAGAAACAAAGTACAAAAAAACGGAGCAGACAGGACTGCAGGAAACAGTGCGCTATTCAGAAACTAATACAGTCAAACAAAAAAACAAAAAACAGCAATACACAGGTCGGTTGGTCGTTGTCGGCGCCTCGGAATGATGGGTTGTCGGCCGCTTAAAGGATACTGTAGTTGTTCAAGATGTGACCTCACGACGACGAACCTCTGCCACCCACGCTGCAAGAAAGTGTACCCCAAGCGGCGGCCCAACAAGCCGACGAGCCGCTGCCTCCCAGAACCACTGTGCGGCGAGGCGCGCTTGCGACGGAAGTGGGACATGGTGACGAGGCAAAAGGGTGATATTACCTCGAGAACACTCCACGGAATGGTGCGTCCCTTGCGGCAATCCGGCGTGTCAACGAGTTGTTGCTGTCCAGGACGGTAGAACAGCAAGACGCACCCGCAACAGCGAATCGGCATGGTGGTGAGCCACCGACGCCCCCGCCGCCACAGGAGGTGCTCTTAGCAGCGGTTCAGCGCCTTGACGAGTTGCTGTCGCACAGAACCACAGCGTAGCAGAACGTAGATCCAGGGCCAGTCCAAAGCAGCAACGTAACGCCGGAGCTCGCAGCGGGGGTGCAGCAAGGCGCACATGCGACAGTGGCCCAACGCAGTGATGCGACACCGAGGCCACCCACACTACAGGGAAGTGTACTCCAAGCAGCGGCCCAACAGGACGCGGATGCGACGGTAGCCCGGTGCGGGGATGAGACCCTGAGGTTTATAGACGCCACACCGCGAGGTGTACAACTGTCACAACAACGGTCTCCAGCGGATGTGTGGCCGTCTCCGCCACGCTTGTCACCTCCTTGCCCACCTATGCCGGCTTATTCGCATCTCTCCTCGTCCACATCGGAAGACAGCTGGACCTCAGCCCCTCGCTCGCCTGACACTGGATCTGTCGGAGACCAATCGGTGACCACCGGACCGATTGGCCGCCAATGGGACAGTGGTCCCACAGCGGCTAGCACCGCCCGCCGCATATACCAAGCCACGGGGTGGGCAGAGCCGCACGGTGGATTTACCGGGTGGGGAAACCAGACACCATGACAACTGATGGCTGACGACGAACCACCACCGGCCAGGTCTGCGATGCGTCGGAGGAGGTCACCGGCCGCGAGTCGTCGCCGAGAAGCTACCGAAGATCCGTCATCACCACATCGTTCACCAGGGTCCCTGAGGACGGCTCGTCCGGCCGCACAACGGGAGAGTCCCGATTCGTCAGAAAGTCCGGTGACGTCCCCTCCGGTTGTACCCGATTACCAATACCTCTTATTCCGGGATGAGACCACCACAGTGGACATCGCAGCAAATATTCCCAATGCCTTCATCCTCCACAAGGACGCAATTGACGGAATTCGAAGCCCTCGGCGGTATTGCAATCCCAAACAACCGATAATGAACCGGCACCCCGTGTCTGCCTGCCGCATCGGTGAATACCCTAGCTCGTAGACAGAGTAGGGACATGCCTGCCTCCTCAGAAGGTCCTGAACGATGGACAGGCTCCACTCTTCCACATCGTCCTTGATCTTGTCCTGAACTCGAACGATGTTCTCCAGGTCCTTCCACTGATAGAAGAGGAAGACGCATTCCTCTATGGCCATCCTCCTCATGTCGCCAGTCACTGTGTCTTTGGTGGATGATAAGAGTCTGAACCTCTTCTCGCACGACCTGACGAACGTGACGCCGTCCTGCTGCTCAGTTTGGGGCACCGCCTTGAGCATGGCATTCTTCTCCTTGGTGCAACTCATGAGAAACCTCTGCTTGTTGAGCTCGTGCACGAACTTCCTCAAGGCCCAGTAACACACTCATGGTGCTCTCCTTCCCATCGCATCCAGTGAGTCCGGTCAACGAGTTCCCATCGCGCGGGTACTCGTCTGACACCTCCCCATCATCGTCCTCCTCAGTGACCGGTCTAGCCACCACCCAAGTTGCATTTCGGTCCATCAGATGAAAAGGCTGGTCCGCACAGTTCACCGCCCCATCCGCTGCCTCATGATCCTCCGTGCTCTTCAGGAACCACGTGAACCTGGAGGCTACCATGCCGTCCAGGTCTAGTGGCTTCATCAGCCAAGAATAAGCCTCTGAAGGAGTACCAGAATTATTGCCAACTGATTGCAGGAAACTGGGGATTTCCTCATACATTCCTTGCCAGTCAGGTTGGCTGTTATTTTTGTAGTTCCTCTTCTCCTCAGGACTGGCCTTCAGCATCATTGGGCTATCCAGAGTTCTCCGAACACTGCTGCGGTGTGCTCTCTGCTTGCCGGTGATCCACCTGGAGAAAACCAGGCAGAACTCTTCCCTGTCGTCCTCCTTGCTCCCGGTATAGTGATGCCGCTGCGATGTGGAACTTTCCTCACGGTTGGCTCCCTCCGCTTGCATGTCTGATTCCATGTACCAAAAGATATCTTCACCCAAAGGCTGGAATGTCTGTGGCTTCCTTCTGTGGTCCCTTTTTGCCAAGTCACTGTCACTGTCTGAATTCCCGCCTTCTTCCTCACTGTTCAGCTCGATGTCGCCTTTGCCAGATTCTTCGCCCGTTACCCCACCGCCGCTCTGCTCGATGTCGCCCTCGCCTGGTTCTTTGTGCCGCCGGGGACTTGCAGTTGGTGACAATTTGTCACAACCCGCTGCTGGAGATGTCACGGCAGGTTCCTGCTGATCTTTGTCTCTCTGACTTGCGTCTGAGCTGAGCTGTGACACTGCCCGAGTGAACCGCCTAGCAGGTTTGTCCGCCAGTTCTACTTGCTGACGCTGGTCAAGTCGTTGTAGAGAGGCTCATTATTGTTTTGAAAAAGAGTTCGAAAGGTGCTTTACTTTCACGACTCGGTACTGCAACGCACATCGCAATACTTCAAGGATGCCAGCACAGGGTTCCTCGTTGCTTTTTAAGTGTACAAATATATTCCTTATAATAAATACACTGAGAGCACTTCTGTCTTCGCAAATGTAATATAGCCACGCTTTTGGTCTGCCAAGGGCAAAACAATAATGAGCCTCTAAAAGTCTCCTACTGCCGCCTGCGTTACTTATTTTGCAACGTCCCCTCATTTCTTGTTAACTCTTCTTTCCTCCAATCACACTGCTACGCGTCACTGACGGTATCTCTGTCAAACCAACGGCTCGGCCTCGAGCCGATTCTCCTTCTTCTGCTCTTCGTATCTTTGCCAGTTCTCCTCTGAAAATAACTAAGGTGGCGTCATAACCAACACCGCTGTCACTCCTCCGTCACAAAGCTGTCACGTCACCCAGTCGAACTCGGTTCGCGCAAGAAACAGTCGAGAGAGCACTGGTCGTGACAATTTGAGCGACGTAGCGAACATTTCACTATACCGACGTGCATAGATGCGATACATCAAAGTCATGTGATCAAGCTCGAGTTCTAGTGACTAAACCCTAGCACCCTGAGAAACCCTAAAATCACCCCCAGCAACACGTGTGTTCTATCCCCCCTTCCCCCCAAAGGCGCTACGGTAGGCGCGGTCTATAAGAAAAAGGTAAATTTTCGGTAGCGCTAGTCGCTTAATTAATTTTCCATATTTAAGACAACATTTTCATAACAACTCAACGGTAATGTGACAAAATCTAGCGGCTAGTTTCTTGTAGATACAATTTCTTGTAGACCGCGACTTACTGTACTTTCGTATTGGCGGGTTTTCTTATTACTGAGTGATTACTGTAGCTGTGACGGAGTTTACAATGCAATTGCGGCTTGGGATGGGTCAACGAAGAACGAGTCACGCAACGGCATTGGTGTTCGTGATGTCGAGTGATGTGTTCATCGTCTGCTGCCGGCGACGCTCATTGTGGTCATCGTATGGCATCTGACAAGTTCCCAGCGCGCTTACCCTGTCCCAAACAAAAAAAACGTGTCATCGACAAGATGAAGATCGAAGATGCAGCTGTTGCATGTTGACCATGTTCGATTGATGATTGTATTTATATAAATCATGCATGGCCTAGAAACACGCACACACCCCGACAGCACCCCCCTTCCCCATTATGGTATCGTGTAAACCAATATCCTCCATGGGCTACGAGGCGCTTACGGTATCTTATGTAGTTTCTCATGGCGCGGGGGAGGGGAGAGTAAATATTTTAATGAGGTATTTCGGAGCCGGCAACCCCGCCCCTCCCCCAATAGTATCATATCAACACGTTTCTCCCCCTCTTGCCCCCCACTACACCCCTGGTCGCTTATAGGCCCTAAAGATTGGGATAAAGCAGTACAAACTACCACAACACGCGTAAGGGATAACACATTTGTTCTCCTTAAGTATAATCTACGCGCAAAATCCGGCGGGTTGCGCCCCCAACTCTGTATGTGACCATGGGAAACGTCGTCGTACTGGCAGTGAAACGTAACGTGATTTCCACCACAGGTACATTCTACCATCGCCCCTATTCACATACACGACTCAACCTCTTTCACGATAAAATCGTTCGAGGTGCGAAAACCTATTTTCGTCCGTTTCTACATCGACTCTCTCAGTAAGCCGTAGTAGAAACTACAAATTTTCATGCGTACGTAATCCGACCGAACCGTTAGCAGCCCATTTTCATTCCACCCTCGTTGAACCCTATTCCAAAACGCGAATTTTAGGCCAATTTTTTCTCACCTTGCGCGCAAAAAGACAGGGCAGCTTACCGTTGGGCGAGTTGAAAACGCTTTTTCACTGCAGAGTTCACTCATGGCGATCCCGGGCGCAGACTCTACAAACCCATAAATTTATTTTTATATCGCCAAGTTTCATTTGTTTTCCAAGCAGTCCCTCAACACATCGTACGTAAGTCTGCAGTGTGTATGCCGGGTAACTCTGCAGCAGACGGAGACTTTGACTGCGCCGTGGGCAAACGTACGGTATCGGCGGGGTATGTTCAAAACACATGTGATCAGATTTCAAATGGTTTTCCGCATGCGATTTGTGCAGAACTCCGCTCTCGTAAACATGCCGCATGGACACCTCTACGCGACCAACTTTCATCGGTTACATCTTCAATCGAGTTCCCCCATCTCCGCCAGAGTATGTAGAGATGCCGCATGCTGTGGAATTTATCTTTAATTGACTCTAAGATGCAACATGTGAACACATCGTCAAAACTGGTTCGTGTCATTCGCTAGAAATTATACTCTGGATATACAATGACCACCGATCACGGTATCGATCGGTTTCCAAGGTATCTCACGCCTGCCGTACGATGATACTAAAATATGGGTTGAGACAATATTCCAGACGATCACTCTGTCTGTCCGACTTCTATGTTTACCGATAAGTGAACGTTTAGGCGTGACGCAAAGCGTCTTATGATCCATGCATATGCGTTGAGCAATGTGTTGGACGATATGCTATGGATAACGTTAATAACCTTTCGTACGACTGATGTATTCCCGTTTATTTATTCAGATAAGACGCCTGGCGTGATTTATTTATCCGACGTCGACCGTGTCATCTGATTCCAGAAATACGAGCGATGTATAATTTATATTGTATTCAGACGCCGTTTCGGTTTGCGTCCACTATGCTGGAGTGGATCGACTTATGTAATTATCTGGAATATACGCGCATTAAAAACCCCCGGATGATGGGGCGGCAACTTTTCTGACGATTGAGATGGAAGCATTATTCATGATAGAATGCATGGTACCATTATGTGTGTGTGTGTGCTGTGCGCAGTGGTGACACTAAGTGTGCAATGCGCTCACCATATCCCAATTATAAATTTACTGCGGATGTAAAACAATCAGTGACACGATATGTTCTCAACTACAACCGCTCAGACAGGCAACATTCATTGCCTGTGGGACGGATGTTTGGAACTTTCTATTTTGACTCGAAGCGTGAGTTGCCTGGAGTTGAAGTCGGTATGCCTCCACACAAAATGTACATATAGCAGTGCTGCATTTCAGTGGGATCTCCTTATATTTTATGTAATGAATGCCCGCACATGTAATAAATGTCCATTTTCGTAAAGCTCAGCTCATATTCAACACCAATCACTTCTTGGGTGATATTCCTGGATCCATGTGTGTCTCGTTTCTGAATTTCAAATTCAAGTTATGGTGACTACACAAGCAGTCCCTCGTGGAATAGCCGAGCTACCCCAGGATAGCTGTACGAAAACAGCTTGTGAAAGAATGGCATAAACTTTTAATCGACCAATTGATGTGGCACCGGTGTGATTTGATTCTAATTCGAGCCAATTAGCATTTGTGATTGTACATGGATAGGTCCACTAAGTCAAGGGCTTCGGATATCATGCTCAAATTGCGATTCTCAGTCTACGGTTCTCCCGTCTTCTTCTGCAACGGCGGGGTGGGGCCAGGTGATGAGGGCCCGCACACTATTTTTCGAACTGCCTCGCGGTTTCCTCGGTAAAAGTGGAATGCACGTCGTTTGGGTCTCCTTTTCACATGCCTCTCGATTGGGTGTCCTCCTGAACGCTCTCCATGAAACCATCCGCTCAATTTTTATCCATCATTCTAAGATCTTAGAAGAAATCCATTTAGTTTCAGGGCAGTGAATATCCGTATTAGACAGCCCTCAGTCACTCAGCTGACAGCACATGTCACAGCACAAGCGCGGCGCCACATTCTTCACATGAAAATGAGCCCCACATCCGAAAAAGGAAATCAGCAGGGAAGCAATAGCCAATCAGCAACTAAACCCCTCTTACTCTTTCGAGTCGCATTCAACAGCCTGCGGGTAGGCATGGCAGCTATGCACACCGAAGACACGCGGAGGGAGGAGGCCTATATCAGGCGGGGGTGGCAGGAGAGCCGTCAAAGTTTCACACCGCCCACTGTTGTTGAATGCTCCGCCTTACGCTTGCAACTCTTCCATTTACTGCTGCCAACAACCGTCAAAGCTGCTTCTTTTGCTCCGGCGGCGTTCTCATCCTGGCACTTGGAATGCGCCCCTCTGCTACTGCCACTCTTGTCATTCCTTGCAATGAAGTCTGCACGGCCGGAGGCCTTGCTGGTGGAGGCCTTTTGGGACGCTGCAATGCTGCCTTGATCGGATATGACGGAGCTCGCCTCTGTCAAGCTGCGCATCTCGACGCGGCCCTCTTCTTTGGAGGCGTCTGTGGCCACTGCGGGTGTGGTGTCAGTGGCGCTGCCGTCATTGACCGAAGTCTGTGGCCCAACGGCACTGGGCGGCGGTCGCGGAGGTGGGGAGGCAAGCAGGCGCGTGCGGAGGCTGCTGGTCTGCCCGGCATGGCATGCTGTGCATAGCGTGCGCAGATTATCCAGCCCACATGAACCGCCTCCCTCTGCCACTGCCACCTCGTGGTCTGCCTGCAAGCGCCTCCCCCTCCCCTCTCACTTCCCCCGGCCTCGTTTAGCATCGCGCAAGCGCCTCCTCTCCGCAATTCCTTGCGAGGACGTTGCGAGCGTGAACACAGCCTCTCATCGGTCAGCGGCATTCAACACATCGGTCAGCGCTCGTTTCCAAGTGGCCGTTATTTACCGAGTCGGAGTCTGTCCTAGCACTGGTTCCCTTGCTTACTACACAGCATGTTTGGCGTGGCCTAGGAGCACAGGTGATCTTAGATTCGACGTATCAATTGTCGATCTCGTCTTGTCAATCTTCGGTGCGCCAACCACATCCAAGCCTCAAGGCCCCTGGTGCTCGGTGTGCGCGCCTGCCAGAACATCCCAGGCGCCAGGTAGCTTGCAGGCGACTGTAAGGCATGCTTGATCGCTAGAGTGAATCGGCTCTGCTCGAGGAAGCCCCGGATAAACGCTCCTGTCTATAGCACATGCCTACCTCCCCCGCCTTCCCCTCCCCACAACCTTATCTCGCGCACAGTGATTGGCTCAACATACGAGATTAGGAGCCCTCTCAAAAGCGGCAGACCACCAAGCCAAGCATCCCGGTACAGGCCAGAGAGGCTGTTTCACGGATGGCACGATGATGGTGTCGCATTCGGGCGAGGAGCCGACCTCAATCTCAAGTTGAGCAACTTCTTGGGGATCATCTGCGAGCTTAATCTCAGCTGTGGCCTCTAACGAAGCCATGTCTGCTTGGGGCTTGGTCTTTATGCACCATCGGTGAAAATCCTGCATGCTCTCTGCCCGTCCATGATGCAGCTGAGTGAATTTGGATTGGACGCGCAGATAGGCACGAAGCCAAACCCGTTCTCTACAAGTGAGCGCTGAATTCTTTGATCCCCGCCGTGGGTACATAGTGCAGCCGAACGTTTATGGCTATGATGTGCCAAAGGAATCGGTCCAAGGATGCCCCACGCACGGGGTGAACCGGCTTCAGAGGCTCGGCGGCAACGCGCAGGCAGTGCAGTTGCAGGGGCGCTCAGGTGGCCCAGTGAGGCTTAGGGGGTCTGGTTCTCCACTAGTGAGTTCCGGAGAATCCGGATAAGTGTCCCGGAGTGTGTGCTGAATGCTTTGATCGCCGGCGTGGGTACATAGAGCAGCTGGTCTTCTGTGGCTAATTGGGGCCAAAAGAATCGGTCCAAGGATAAGCCATTCAAGTCCGAACCCATCATCGCGCACAAGGTAATGCATGGCCACGAAGCGTGTTGGGTCTCTCAGCAGGATTGCCTGTATGCAGGCGGGCGCTCTCACCCTGGAGCAAGCGGGCGCGGTTCCACTTGGACATCCCTGCGCTGCCCTTCATGCGCACTTGCCCGAGCACATCCTTCAGCTCGCTGCACCCGGGCCGCGAGCCGCCCCTTCTTCCCGGGGCCCCCTGCGGGCATGTCGGACCCTCAGAGAGCCCCTCCATGGCTTCTCAAGTCATCGAAGACGCGCTGCAATGTTGGCGCATCGCATACTCCGGTCGCTGCCTGCAAGCTGGCGACCCTTGGATCATACTCCGGTCGCTGCCTGCAAGCTGGCGCCACTTGGATCATACTCCGATCGCTGCCTGCAAGCTGGCGACCCTTGGATCATACTCCGATCACTGCCTGCAAGCTGGCGACCCTTGGATCATACTCCGATCGCTGCCTGCAAGCTGGCGACTCTTGGATCATACTCCGATCGCTGCCTGCAAGCTGGCGACCCTTGGATGGTGCTTTGGAAGGCGAGCGCAATATGCGCAGACTCCGACTCATCCGGCTCACAGGGGAGGGCAGGCCAGGCCAGGGGGTTCCAGCGTGAAGCAAAGAGGCGCCGTGTCATTTCACACAAAAGAAAGTGTGCGCTAGATGGCGAGCGCCAGACGTCGAAGCCTCTCTGAGAAACTCCGCAGCCTCGCCGGGCGTGGCCGCGGAGCAAGGTGCAGGCGGGCAACTCAGGCGAGGTGCAAGCAGGGCTCGGGCGTGCGAGTGCTGCATAACGAAGGGCTGCCTTGCCTCGCGGGGGCGGAGGGGGAAGGGGAAAGGAGGTGCTTGCCGGGAGATCAAAAGCTGCACAAGCCGCGGAGTAGAGTAGGTGTGCGGGGAGGCCGCAGAGGCGGCACACGCCGAGGTCCCGCAGCAGCAGACAGGTGCGCACGTAACCCGAGCTCGTGCGCAACTTGTACTCATGCACACACTCTTCCCCGCAGAATGTTCGCCTGCGCCAGCCTCCGCCTTCCTCACGCATCACTGGTCGGGACCACAGAGTCGGCCAAGTGGCATGTGCGCAACTATTGCTCCATGCACGCCACGTGGCATGTGCCCTTAAGCTCTCCCTGCACGCCACGTGGCATGCGCCTGCCGTATGACCGACCCCTGAAAAACGTTGGGGGAGCATCACAAATGCACACATGTTTACCGAATTCTAAACATTACTGTATATCATCCCATAGGATAGGGGCGCGTTACAACAGGTCAGGTGTTGCTGCAGTCACGCGATGGCAGGGACGGCATTGCTAGCACACACTTTTTGAAGCCTGTATGGGATGTACAGCAAGTGGAAGTGCCGGTTGGAACGCGGCGGTATGTGCACGTCGGTTGGGAGGCTACTTTGGCGGTTTGAGTGGGGAGCTGCAGTATCTGCACAGCGATCGTCCGTCGGAGTCGCGCTTTAGCAGCTCGGGCCGCTTCCGCGCGAACCCGCGCTCTGGGAGGAAGCGAGGCGGGCAATCGGGCGCTGCGGGAAATCCACACCACGTACCGGAGAGTCAGACTAGCAGGCGTTCCGCAAATCTTAGGGAGTGAAGCCGAGTCCGTAGCTGCGATGCAAGTGGAGACGTGACGCAAATGCGGGTTGCAGGGAAAAGCATGCCACGTGGCGGGGAAATTTCAAAGATCACCGTGACTCAAATCCTGGAGGAGAACCACATTCGGCCGAACGTAAGTCCTGAAAGGCAAGTGGAACGGCCTCAATTCAGTACGGGTGCCGTGAAGTGGCACGCACGCCATGTGGCTTGCAGACCGGGAAACTTATCGCCACCCTCGCCAACCGTATTCGCCCCCTCAAAAGCCGCGGCGCGGAGTTCCTCCGGGTCTGCGGCGCTGCGCGCTGCTGGACTTGCAGCGTCGCCTTCAAATGGCCCGGCTTCGTTGGCATCGGCACCGCCCGCCTGTTGATGTGCAACCATCCGTGTCCCCTTCGACATCCACAGTTTTGCTACATTGTTATAAATATCATGGATGGGCCTCGCGGCGCACTCGACCACACATCCAGAAGTTTCAAAGACGAACGAAAATTTGCAAGAAGCTTGCAGACGAGCACAGCAACATGCAAGCAGCACTGGCGCGCGATAAATAACGCACACTTGCTATGTCTCTTACATTTGTACAGGAATACCCTAACGAACTTCACTGTAACAAAAAGGCGAATAGCAGTCACGTTCGACACTTTCTTATCGAACTGTTTGCGCTCAACAGATAGTGCAGGGCTCTGTGAGGAAATGTACTCTCAAGTTCTGAGCGTGCGCACTTCAGCTGAAAATCAGAGTGCTGCATGAACCAACTCCTTAAGCGCTGATAGAATATAAACATGGTGACACAGGAACTCAGTAACACATCAAACACGCAGCGCAATCGATGATGCTTCAAGGAAGTGGAGTGTTGCTTGTACATTAATTAGCCGAGCTGAGGCGTTGAAGCACTGAATTTCACTACTCAAGAACAGCAGTTCGCAAGGACGGCGTGCGTGACAGAAATACGGTCAGCAGGAATGACTATGAAAAGGCGCGCCAGCAAAAATCGACCTTGTGTTCCTCGGGGAGAACAAACCAAAAAGTCTAACCTGCAGCAGATCGACACCCAGGGTACGTTGTGAAAGTTGATGCTCCGCCGGCATAGTGGCGTTTTCCCAGCACCCCGTATAGACAAGCTACTTTGTTATAAAATGCACCATTCTCATGCGACGAGAACGGAGTGCCTGCGTAGCGTCGCAAAGAGAATATCATCCACAGGCGTTTCAGTGATCATTGCCAATCGGATTGCAACAGCTTGAAGAGGCCTTCCGTTCGCTTGAGATGCAGTTGGGGCACGCATGAACGTTGAACGAACTGAACCTGTCGTGTGCTTCTGTGCGAGCGAGTGTCACAGTAGCGATGGCGCTGGGCCTGATGGCGAAGTGGCGATCCTCGCCTACGTGTCACGCTACAAGTAGTTGCTAGTCGTAACATGGTGACACCTCTACTGTATCTCTTTAGGGACAGGCGCTGTCATGTCACGGGCGCTGCGCTGGGAACTCGTCTAACTTTTCTGATGACACATGATGACTGCTTGTCTTGCGTTGCTAAAAATGGAGTAGTGTGGTTGGTCCACATCGGATGACACGTCTGCGGACAAGGGTTCTTGTCAAGACGCCGCTTATTTAAATTTATACATGAAAAAGTAAAATATAAAAATATAAAAATATTCAGAAATATTCAGAAATATTTTAAAATATTTATATGAAAAATATCCTGGGAGCATAAATGCTAATAACGTGTCCCAGATCAGCTCCCCTGCCTCGCCTGCGCCCCGGCGACCCCCCCGGCTCTCCGGGGACGCCACCGAGGCGCCTGTACCGCTTCGCCACCATTGCTCCATCGCGCTCCACTTGTGGCTTCGATCCAGGTACCTGCCTCACACCACACCAACCGCCCACCGCCACCCCCGCTTAATCCACTCGCCCGCGCGGGCGTTTGATGATGAACACCGAAAATTAGCAAAACCTTTATAACACA
>LGRX02004299.1:0-76049 GCA_001247695.2 Cymbomonas tetramitiformis
AAGAACATAAAAGCTGAAGCCCACAACCGCATAATGGACGCGTTTGATAAGGCATTGTCACCCGAGGTGTGTTGCGCTACGGCACTTATCAATGTAAATATTGATCCAATACATCAATCATCACGCACCCTTTCTTGCACTGAATCCATGGTCAATATTTCAACGGGAGTAAGAAGGAAACGACACAAGCCACCAACAAACAAACGAACAACCAAGCAAAACTGATTGATATCTTGCTAATCGATGTTATGGGTTTTGCGCTGAAACACGTCCCCAGACCGTCGTACAAGTTGTTTTGTTCTTCCAATGCATGCTGCTCTTATTTATTTGTTGTGAGAAGTAGACATCAGGAATGAAACCTTGGACCTACCTACTAGATCTTGGATGGGCGCGCTATTATTTTGTCGCCGGGAACCTAGTGCACTGCGCCGTGGCTAGTTTCCAGCGATATGCTCCGCTGCACCGCCGCTAGCTCGCCCGGGTCGCAGGCGACCACTCTAGCCATCTGTCTGTCTCCCTTCGCTTTGCGAGGTTGCTCTGTGCTAGCGGTGGGGGGATAGTACCCAATTTGCTCGGACTTTTGCATATACGTTGGTTTCACCCTGGACAAGCCTATCATTTGTGGGGAAAGCTTGGAGTGGTATCTACACCAAGGTAAAACAGCACCTGCGGGTCGCACGGGACCCGAAGCTATGGGGTGCTAAGAAGCTTTATTCATGGTTGCGCAGCTATGGTACGTGGAACTATGTATTTGTCCCACTGGGCTTTTTTCACGGGAGGAGTGACTGTGATGCGGGGGAGAAGCGGCTGATCAGGTGTACCCAGCACTGGGAGCATACTCTGAACACGAGGGACGTGAAGCCGAGGGGGACTACCACCGAAGCGAAGCGGAGACGTAATTGTGCCAGGGGTTTCGGGAGAAAACCTCGGAGGCTCTACGAGCGAGCTAAGGATCTGGGCCGTGGGACGACTGCGGGGATGTCTACCTTCTCGCAGGTGACGTCAGCTGATTACTGCGGTTCAGACGTGCGGGTCTGGCTGGAGAAGGCGGCTGTTGGTGACGTGTTGGACAATGATGTAACTATTATGCCTGGGGTCGGTGACTCGACGTCTTGGAAAATGGTTACCCTTATGTTCGGGCACAATGAGGTGGAGACCACGACGGTGGTCAAGGGGAAAAGGGCGAGATGCATACAAACGCTGGCGGAGTGTGTGCAGCTGGTGAGGAGGCGTGCGGTGAGATTATGCTTTGAAAAAGGAGTAACTCAGGTGCACGACAGATGGGCGAGGAAAACGGTGACACACTTACTCAGACACCCTGAGACACGGAGGTACTTAAACAACTGCACACTGGCGCAACTGGTGCGATTATTTGAGGCCGTGAGGGCGGAGATCACGTGGGAGAAGCGGGCGAAACTACGCGGTCATATCAGTTTGGCAGCGAAGGTGGTGTATGGGTTTGTGATGAAGGGTGTTTACCCGCTAAAGCTGCCCCCATCTGACAAGTGGGGAAAGCTGCAGGTGCGGAAGGTGGTGGACCGACTGGTGGCCGACTTGGGGATCCCGAGACGGGCGAGGGTCTTTGTGAGGAAACAGACGATGCCAATGCCGACGAGTTCGATGAAACTGCGGGATTTATTTTGCAATTTTCGTGAACTGACCTTACTAAAAGACCCTCCACCGTGTTTGTGTCACTTGGCTTCCAACGAGCTACCTCGTGTTGACGGACACGTGTGTGTGAGGACGACGGACCTACATACTGGGCCTCTGGCTATCCTGAACAGAAACTTGAAGGACACGCCAGTGGTGAAGGTGAACTTCGTGAAGGACATGGAGAGGGCCTGTACGGAGTTCGGCGTACAATTTTCTGGAGTCGCGAAGATTGTGGGTGACCAGGCTCTTCTTCGTATGTTACCTGTGACACTGGTACAAGACGAGGGTGAGGAGCAGGTGACACTGTCACACGCAATACAACGAGTTGGTGGGAAGCTGCTGCGCTGGGTGGAGTTGAGGAACAGCGAGGGGAGCATGGTTCAGAGGACCTTGTACGAAAGGTTTGAAGTTCTTTTACGTCGACTGGCAGTATGGAAGAGGCTGGGCGTGCACGTCGACTTTCTGGAGTTGCTTCGCTATGTCGCGAAACGTATGTTATTCTAGAACCAGCGCGTTACGAGGGACTACTGGATCACAGACTACCAGGATCAAAACGTTCTCCGGCGAGTATTACACCTTCTGGTGGAATGCTTCGGGTCGCCTTTCGACTTCAACTTGGATGCCACGTTCTTCTTCACCCCCTACAAGGAGGACGAGATGTTCGGTGCTGGAGTCGATGCATACTCCTTTCTCTGGCATTTCTGCAGTCTGGCCAACCCCATATACACGGTGGAGCGTATCTGGCAAACAGTGCAACATGCAGTGAGATCGGCACGTACGGCGAAGACTACGTCGAGGACAGTGATTATCGCTCCGTCTTGGAAAGACTGGACTGAAGAAACTGGTGTTACCGCCTGATGCAGCTGGCGAAGCACAAGTTTAAATTCGTGGCACCGCAGGCAGCTCTGGGCTACGTGGACAAGTCGACGGGTGCACGTTTTAATGTGGACGTCCTGATTGTCCAGAACACTAAAGCTGCGAGGAAGTACCCGATCACCGCTGCGCACCTGGCAGTTCTGAGAAAGCACTTCGCAGGGAGGATGAGCATGGAGCCACGGTACGAAGAGTCTTGGCACGTACCTCTGTGCCCTGAACTAATTGTGCTTGCGGATGCAGACTGGGAGGTGGGACCTGTGCCCAGAAAATTACTGGATCTTGAGCACTCTCTGAAGGGCGAGGCCACCCTCAAGTGGCAACAGAATCTGAGGCTGCAACAGTGGATGGCGGATTTCTCTCTGCGAGATGAAGTTGTTGATGCGGGTGACAACAGCGAGGCGGTCAGTGCTAACGAGTATTGTCGAGTACTGGAACGGCTGTGTGCTGGGACAGCGCGTGTGTATCTGGACAGGAACGCGGGCGTGGGTGCGTTGGTATGCCAGAGGCGGTATTATGACATATTGGTTCACGAACGCGAGACTAGCACTGCGTTATTCGAGCCTGCTGGACGGACTGAGGCCGAGGTTGTCGCGGGGATGTTGACCGACTTTAACAGATTTATGCTGGGTAATGTTTGTAAGTTTCGTCGCACGGGTACTTTTGGTGCTACTTATGCACTACTGAAGGACAAATGTGTAGAACTTAAGAAGTATCGCCTAGTACAGCCTAACAGTGGTGGACCGATCGCGCCGTTGCAGAATTTGTCAGGACGAGCGATTGAGTTTATGGTGGAGCAAGCGGGGGGCTCGTTGACGTTGGGAGGCACTCACCGTTTGATGCAGGCTGTGAAACGTTTTAATGAGAAGGCCCAAGGAGCTCGCGGTATTTATCTGTTTGGCTTTGACGTGAAGGATCAATTTTCTACTCTGGAACACCGTGGTTGTGAACGTGTTGTTATTTCTATTGTGGAAGCTGCGTGCGCTAAGTCTGGGAAGAATTCCGTTCTGGTTAATGTGCGTGGCAGCCGCGGGGTGCAGTGGTATGTGCGTGGGATTCCTTTGAAGACTGCTGTACGTTTCACGAAGCGTAAACTTATTCGTGCACTTTTACTTTCTTTAACTAACAATTATGTCTGGATCGCTGGACAGTTGGTTCGTCAGACACGAGGTGTTGGAATGGGCGGTTGTGACAGTCCGGGCCAAGCACTTTGTGTATGTGCATACGGTGAACGGGAATTTACACAGAGTGTTCGTGCAGATCGCCGGTATTTGTCAGCAGTGAGACAGGCTGATGACGGTTTGGCGATGGTTTGCACGTGGACGGGTACTGATCGAGAGTGGCGGAAAATTAGACGGATTTTACGCCGCTATCGTGACAACTGTTATCCTCCTGGGATGCGAGTATTGCAAACTGAGGTGGCGGGTTCTGATCCTGACTTACCTAACGCTCTGGAATATTGTGGTATGGAAGTTCTCGTGCAGGATGGACATATATGTCTCCGACAGATGATGCAGAATGAGAAACGTGGTAGTGTTCAGCTTTGTGATGAGCGTCGTGCCTTTCCTTTTGTTCATTGGGGCTCAGCTTGCCCGGAAAGTAGGAAAGCTAGTACGTTGGTTTCAGTACTGTCTCGAATGTTGGCGCACACTGATGAGGACAGAATGTCGGTGGCTCTTTTGCAGCTTTGGCGTGAATTAAAGCGGCAAGATTATCCCGATGGATGGTTGAGCCGGGGTTTGTCAGCCATGGCGGCAAAGTTTCCCCTGGATTATTGGGGCAGGCTTAAATGCTTGATGCTGAAGATGAAGTCTCCGACGTTGTGATTATTGCTGGATGGTTTTTGTATGCTTCTTTATTCGGGATTTTGTTATCTTTCTTATGAGTGGCGGTATATTCCTGATGGTTATTGCGATTTCTTTTGAGTGGCAGTATATTCCTGATGTTAATTGTGATTTCTTATTGTCACAGTTATTTACCTCTGTCACTATGAGTTTAGATTCCGAGCCGTTGAGTATCTTTGACTTGATTTGATTTAATTAGTAGGACTATATGTGGTAACCGGGCCCACACAGTGATTCTTTCTTTCTCACTGAAGAGTTCCAGGCAGGGAACGAAACTAGTCTGAGCTATGCCAAAACAATTAAATCTTATGTTTATATAGCATACAGTTTTAACTTGTGGTTCTCTTGTACAAACTGAGACTTATCATACCATAACTTAAACATAGCCTTGCTGAGACCTTTCCAACGACATACGAATATTCAGACAAAAAAATAGACCAAGTACACCTTGGTGAAGACTAACACCCTTTGGTGAATCACCAAACTAGGTTGGTGATTCACCAAAGTGTGCTTCCACTTTCTCGAACCACTTTGGTGAGGTCACCTCACCAAAGTGGTTCACAAGTCCCGAGTGATGTCTTTTTTTAAATATGTGATGCCGATGGCCAATGATGATTTTGACATCTCCTATCATCATCTCACACAACGAATTCTTTATATTCCAAAATAAATAAAAATGAGTGAGTATGCACTTTTGTGAAGTAATATACTGCAGCTAGGGTTAAAACGCCGGAACGAATAACTTGCTAAGTTAACAAATATAACGGCATTCCCGAATTTATCTCGGGGTCTCCGACCTAGGGTTTTCGGCTATGATTGATGATTGTCGGAGTCATCGTTTGGTACTAGCAAGCTGGATTTCCCTTGTCCGCCCCCTGTTTGCGCCTGCCCCCCCCCCCAACCCATTTCCACACGAGCATTGCATCAGATGGGCAAATTAACTTGATACCCGTGTTCCGCACACTTAAATCGCCAAAATATGTTGCCCCCATGCTTTGCCATCCAGCCTTGGTGGTTGGGTAGCGCCCCCTCAGGTATGCACCCAAGAGGTAGCGAATTTTCACACCCATCCCACCAACCCCCTGCACGAAGCTCAGTTGGTTCACACCACTTGGATGACCAAATCGACTTCCACTCACCTACCACCGTGTATTCACGACGTACATGCCCCAATCTACCTCTGGGTACCGACCATATGCCTCATCATGGCCGTATGTGACCACAGCACACCGCCTTCCACGGGGTATAGGCTTCTCCATCAGGTGATGGAGAGGATATCCAGCTTGATACCTTGGAATCCCCGCCCAAGGCGCACCGCACCTATTGACGGCCCAAATCGACTTCACCACAACCACTCCCCAATATGACACTTGTCTATGACCCAACCTACCTTAGGGTACCGATCGCACGCCCTGGCATGCTCATACGGCGCTGCCATACCCAAAAACCTAGAAGCTATACCCGAACTTTCCCCATCAATTTCGGTCGCCTGTCAGCGCAAGTTAGGGTTTCGGCTGCGACACCTCGTTGGCGGACTAAATCGACTTCAACTGACCCACCGCCTTGCATACAACTTACATACGGCATAATCTGCCTTACTTTAAGTTCACTTGCACTCCCATGCTCATCTGCCATCAACTCTCCACCCCTCACTTTGCCCCACTGTGATGTAGCGAATTGCTCAGTGGCGCCTGTCAGCCCCGCAGGGCGGCTCCATAATTATGGCCACCTCCCGTCACCAAATCGAGCAGCCGACTTCAGATTCGAATTTAGCGCGAAATTCTACCCATACTACCACCCCTCGCCTCTCGGCCTAAGCCCGCCATCGAATTTTCGCAGTTTCGGTATTCCCCAATAACAAGCTGGATTTCCCTTTTTTCGCCCCCTGTTGCGCCTGCCCCCCAGCCCCAACCCATTTCCACACGACCATTGCATCAGATGGGCAAATTAACTTGATACTCGTGTTCCGCACATTTAAATCGCCAAAATATGTTGCCCCCATGCTTTGCCATCCAGCCTTGGTGGTTGGGTAGCGCCCCCTCAGGTATGCACCCAAGAGGTGGCGAATTTTCACACCCATCCCACCAACCAAACCCGTGCACGAAGCTCAGTTGGTTCACACCACTTGGATGACCAAATCGACTTCCACTCACCTACCACCTTATATGCACGACGTGCATGCCCCAATCTACCTCTAAGTACCGACCATATGCCCCACCATGGCCGTATGTGACCACAGCACACCGCCTTCCACGGGGTATAGGCTTCTCCATCAGGTGATCACTACTTTCTGACTGAAACCATTTTTTTGTGCCCTAGAACGTGCCACGCCATACCAACGCCATGGCAGGGCATAGTATCGGTACTGTCTCGGTTAACAGTGGGGATGCGCCAAAATTTGGCGTTTCCGCCAAAGTCGATGAACGATGCTCAGCACGCCTCACTCTCTGACACGATCGGACGGTCTGTGAAATTCATTATTGTCGGTTACGCCAATCTGCTCTCTTCTGCCGGAAGTCGCTTTCTGAAAGATTCTGTCAAACATTGACGTGGCATATATTGAGTCCGATCAAAAAATACGCTACGGTTGAAATTGCTTTAAAACGTTTCATATTTTAAATACGAGGCCCTTCACGCAAAATATTCCTATCCAATCCAGTACCCATCTCTACTATTGGCGGGTAGAAGCCTGAAATATCAAATGTCCAACATGTCTGTCGATGTGGCGCAGTAAGAATTCGGGGGAGTAGGTCGATTCATCTAAACCGTTCCCTATAAGTCTCGTAATATCTACTTTTAATCCTGCGTACATTACGCCTGTACCGCAACGTCATGTGACGGATAAAAAATGTCCTTGGGCGACTCAATATCGACTGGAAGATTTGGTAAAGCAAATCTGTTCTAATGTCGCACTAGTGTCACAAAGTGAGTCGCAAAGAGCCTGCGAGTTTCGTCAATGTTGAGATAGGATGTAAGTTATTAAATATTGGATCTTTACTTATAACCTAAACGCTCTCTCGCCCGCAGTGCCTCCTGTCCAGCGATGTAAAGATTAGCGCAACCATGTGCTGTTTCAAAGCTACTCTTTGTATGTTATATTATTTACTGTTTCTCCCGAGTATGTGGATAGTTGCATCGCGTGGAACGATGCCTTCAATCGCGGAATGATGGAGTTTCAAAAACTCCAAAATTCCGCTCGCAGCACCCACATTCCCGGTTCATTAAAAACTACGAGCTGCGTGTGCTCACGGAGATGCCAACTTTCCCCCCATAGGGGGGAGCAGTGGTGCACCCTTCTGTCACCCCTCGCCTGGCTGTCACTTGCAGTGCTGTCCGCGTCACTGTGTCACAGGCTCCCGAACCCTAAAGCCTGCTTAACATTTGTTATTATCCGACTTTAGACTTCACCAGCCTGACACGCCTGCCTTTTCCGTTTCACAGTGACAGTCCATATATATATATATATATCCCCTGTTCTATGAGGTTATCGCCCACGCACCTTCAGTGTTGGCTTGGTTTTTGTTCTCTGGTTCGCTTCGCGCCCTGCGACTCTACCCGACATCTATCCGACATCTTCCGACATCCCGACATCAGCGCCGGACCGCCTTACAAACAGCGCCGGCCGACACCACATTAAGCCGCCTCCCGACATCTATCCGACATCTACCACCGTTTTTTTTTGCCGCACACCCAGTGTGCTCCAATTTACCGCTGGACAAACGTTATTTTATCCCCGCAATGGCCTCTACCCGACGTGAAGGGCTTGGTTCAGCTCTGCGTGCTGCCCGCACGCGGCAAGCCGCCACCCCGTCACAATCGCCCTCGGGATCGCAGAGTACCCCTGTTTCATCCCGTGGACGCCGTAGAATTGTAGGGACATTTTCATTACGTTCTAAGCCAACATCTACGGTCAACGCCCCTACGGCTTTCGACTACTTCAACGACCCCGACGTGTTGGGGACCACGCCCGTGGAGGAGGGCCGCGAGGAGGAGTACGTCGACCAGCTGGCCTACGCATTTCAGTACGGCAGCGATCTCCTGTCCTTCCTCAAGTCCACTGGCCTCAAGATGCCCGCTGGGTATACTCTGGACACTGCTACTGCCGACGTTGACTTCAACGCCCTGCTTTCTGGATTGGCTCACGTGCTGTATCCCGTGTCCTACCACGAGGCAGCGAAGCTTCTCGACCTGGAGCACGACCACGAGTTTTACCACGTCACCATCAACGAGATCCTCTTCAGCATTCTCCCACATCCGCTTCGTGGTAACGCTCTCAGCGTTTATCACGAATGTGCCCGCCACCACCCCGCCGACGGCCGCTACGCATTGCAGCGGCTGCGTTACGAGGTCGAGGGCGTACCCGACTCCGACGGCATGCGTTTCTGGACCCAGCTGCGGGCGGTTGTGCTCACCGAGATCGAGGACCCCGCCCCACAGCTTGCCCTGATTCGACGCCTTGGTGACCGTCACCAGAAGCTCAAGCCCAACTTCAACGACTCTGACCGCGTTGCGGACCTCTGGCACGTTTTGTCCGAGTCCGCCAAGAAATCGCCGTACGTAGCCCCCCTTTATTTGGTTGTGCTACGCGAGTTGCGGGCGGGTGCCACCTTGACCTTTGCCCGCCTTGCACTTCGCATTCGCCTCGCGTTTCGGGACGAGAGCCCCCTCGCCACACTCTCTCCCTCTTCCGCCACTCCCGCCGCTTCCGACATCCCGCCCGAGGGTTCCGGCTACCGCCTTAAGGGTGGCGGCCAGAAGCCCCCTCAGCACCCTCCTCGCCCCGTTGCCATGGCTCTCCGGGCCCAAAAGCAATCCTTGGCGCCCTTGGAGGGCAAGTGGGTCGCCGACTCGCCCAACTCGCTTTACCGCAAGTGGTCGGGTACCGGGTTCCCCTGCACCGTGTGCTTCCGGCTCTGGAACGTCACGGGCGCTCATCCCGACACGCGTGGTGCGTGTCCCTGGGTGTGCATCGAGGCCTTCGCCAACGACAAGCATTTGGAAATGTCCAAGCCGGCCGCTTCCCGCCCATCCCTCGACGCGCCCGCTGCGGTGATGTCATTGCCGCCGCCCGCAGTGGACACGCCTGCCCCACCTGTTGAGGGCCAGACGGCTGCGGCATTCCACTCCGTGCGGCTTACTGAGCTCACACCTGGTGGTGGCGACGCGATCGACCCCGTCGGCACCAGCGCTCTGGTGGTGCCTGCGGAGGATGCGGACACCTCCCCGCCGCCTGATGAACCTGAAGAATCTGCCTGCTTCGGAGCCGCGTTTCACGATGAGGACGACACCTGGCCGGCCCTCCGCTCTTCACCGATTTGGTTGCCCAAAGCCTCCGCTGTCACCGGCGATGTGAATGGCGACTTCCCAAAACCCTAAGTATCGGGCTAGAGATGTAAGATGCAACTAGCGCCACAGCATGGATTTGCTTCTAGCTAGGTTGAGAAAGGCCTCTTTGAGTTGACACTTAACATTTCTTTTAGCCGCCTGTCCGGGTGTACCGGCTGGCCCTGCAGTGCACCTCCGCCTTCGGGGTAAGGTGGTGTCACGGAGATGCCAACTTTCCCCCCATAGGGGGGGAGCAGTGGTGCACCCTTCTGTCACCCCTCGCCTGGCTGTCACTTGCAGTGCTGTCTGCGTCACTGTGTCACGGGCTCCCGAACCCTAAAGCCTGCTTAACATTTGTTATTATCTGACTTTAGACTTCACCAGCCTGACACGCCTGCCCTTTTCCGTTTCAAAGTGACAGTCCATATATATATATATATATCTCCTGTTCTATAATGTGCACCCGTCCGATTCACTGTATATTTTTTACACAATTATGCACTGTTTCGTACCTGCGTGCATATCTGTCGAGCCGCATGCGCGCTTGCAAGCGCGCAGATGCTTGCAGGGGGACCCTGGCGAAAGGGCGTTGTTTAAATAATAATCAGTGTGATAATAATCGTAGAATGATTAATGAAACAGAGACCACAGGTAATAAATTGCTATAAAATATACTGTGTCTTGTTGAGGCTGCTCATACGCGTTTCGACTCTTGCCAGGAGTCTCGTCAGTGAGCTTTCCGAAAAAGGATTTCTCCCGTGACCCCTCTGTCACTTAACGGTCCTAAACATGTCACAGGTTCGAATACTCGACCGCACGGTTACCGAGACGCGGCATGCTCGACGGTGAAAATTGTTATGTTGGTGAAGCACAGGCCACGTGAGCAAATTGGGTACCATCCCCCTACCAGTGGTTCTAACTACTTGCAAGTTACAAAGATCACTTCAACCAAAGCTGCTGAATTGCTCTACCGCCTGTACTCAGTGTTGCATCATCACAAAGGTCTCGACTCCCAAAATAACTTGATCCGTAGCTGTCCCCAGAATCCCACGGGATCTCTGCTGCACATATACGTCAGGCCTCGGCTCAGCCACCCCTCAGGATAACCTTGCCGTCGTAATTCTCGCCATAATTGAAGCAGTGCCTCGGGTAGCCGGTGATCTGTGGAGCACAGAGATAAGTGTCGCTGCTTTACGGCTCTCTGGGCACGCCGACATCCAGTGCACAAACGGAAAGGCTCTTACTGGGTCTTCCATTGCCACACACCCACGTTTCTCGTTTTGCATCAGCTGTCGGATAGTCACCCGCTTGTCCACCACTCGGACCTCCATCCCGCAGTACTCCACTGCTTTTGGCATCCCGTCATCGCTTTCTGCTGCACCCGTCATCAGCACACGCATCCCGTTCGCATAGCACTCGTCCCTGTACCCGCGCAGCCTGCTCCGTAGCCGTCTCCATTCCCGCTTCGTGCCCGTGATCGTCCACACCAACGCAATAGCATCGTCCGCCTGCCGCCAGAAGTGGATAAACAGGCTGTCTGTGCCCAAGCTCATCGTGAATTCTCTCTCACCGTATGCGCACACACACGAAGCTGTACCTAGGCTGTCACGTCCGCCCATTCCGACTCCGCGGGTCTGCCTGACCAATTTCCCAGCGATCCACACGTAGTTATGACAGAGAGATAAAATCAGCGCCCGCACCAGCTTCGCCCGTGTCACCCGCACGGCCGTCACCCGAGGCACGCCCTTCGTGTACCACTGCACTCCCTTCGCTCCCCGCACCGTCACTAGCAGCGAGGTTTCCCCCGCATTCTCGAAGGCCACTGCCACCATCGTCCGTATGGCCCTCTTCGTCATTCCGTGCTCCAGGTTGGAAAACTGATCCTTGACGTCGAACGTGTATGCGTACATCCCGTGCGCAACCTTGGACACTGAATTGAACTTCTCTACCACGTGTTTCAATCGCTGTGTACCGCCCAGCGTCATACTGCCACCTGCCTCCTGCACGACAAACTCGATCGCCCTACCCGCCAGGCTCTGCAAGGGAGCAAGCGGTGCACAATTGTTGGGCTGTACAGGGCGATACTTCTGCAGCTCGACGTCTTTGTCCTTAAGCAGCGCGTAAGCAGCTCCGAAAACACCGGTCCTCTTGAACTTCGTCATCGTCCCCAACATCGCGCGGTTGAACTTCACCTCCAGATCTCGTGCCAGCTCCGCTTGCGACATCGTCACTTCCTCGAACAGTGCTGCGCTGTTTACCCGCTCATTCACGAGCAAGTCAAAGTACCGATGTTGACAGATAATTGCGCCCACGCCCGCATTCCTGTCCAGATAAAGCCTCGCGGTACCCGCGCAGTACCTATCCAGCACTCTGCAGTACTCGCTCGCATCGACCACGCCCGTACGCTCATCCACGGTCACTGGTCCCTCGGGAATTCCGTGCTCCCGACGCCACTTCTCCAGCTTCACCCTCTGCTTCCATCTCAGTGCTGCGGTGCCCCTAAGCGTGTCCTTGAGCTCCCGCAACTTTTTCGGCATCTCCACCACCCCGGGGGTCTGCAGACGCACCCTCCGAAAGTTCTCATCGTACTGCATATGCCAGTCCTCGGAGTACTCAGGGTCCATCGACAGCCTCCCCTCGAAGTGCTTGCGGAACTTGTCCAGGTGGGCGTCAGTCACCGGGAATTTTCTCGCTGCCTTGGTGTTCTGGATCAGTAAAACGTCGACATCGAACCTCGCACCAGTGGATTTGTCCACATACCCCAACGCGGACTGCGGGGCCATGAACTTGAAACGGTGCCTCGCGAACTGCATCAGCCGATATACACCCTCCATCGCTGTCCAGTCTCTCCACGCAGGGCAAATCACTGCGATTCTCATAGGTGTTTTCGCCATCTTCGCTGAGCTTACCGCGTGCTCCAGTGTCTGCACAATCCTCTCCACCGTGTAGATAGGGTTCGCCAAGCCCATCGTGAACCACCAGTGAGCATACGTGTCGACACCAGCACCGAAAATACTGTCCTCTGGATACGGGGTGAAAAAAGCAGCCGCGTTGACGTTCATGTCGAACGGTGTCGCGAACATCTCGTCTGACAGGGTCAGAACCTCCCGTAGTACATCTTGGTCGGGGTACGGCGTGATCCAGTAATCGCGGGTGACACTCTCCACCCAGAATAGCATACGCTTCGCCACTACTTGGCATAAGTCCAGAAACGTGTTGCTGTCTCCGACCTCGCCCCATACCACTAGTCTGAGCAGCAAGCGGTTGAACCTCTCAAGCTTCACTCGGAATATGAGCTTCACGTCCTCGTCCCTCGGCTCCACCCAGTGCTGCAGTACTCCTCCTGTAGTCGTCGCTGAACGCCACATACACAGCCTGCGGTCGTCTACGGTCAGTGTCACAGGCAAAAGCTGCAAGACAACGTCGTCTTGGACACGTGACGCAGCCCCCGCGAACTGTACTGCGTACTCCGTAAAAGCCCTCTCCATGCTCTCGCCAAAATTCACTTTCGTCACAGGCGTGTCCTTCAGGTTCTTGTTGAGCACTGCCAGTGGTCCAGAACGCAGCTGAGTTGTGCGCGCACAAACATGTCCGTCAACTCGAGGTAAGTCACTAGACGCCATATGGCACAAACACTCTCGTCTTTTTTTCAGCAACGCAAGCTCCTTGAAGTTACAGAAAAAATCCCGTAGTTTCACCGCGCTCGTCATCACCGGCATCGTCCTGCGCTTCACGAAGTTCTCGACCATCTTCGGGATATGGAGGTCTTTCACCATCTCCTCCGTCACTTTCCGCACCCCATAGTTCTTCCAGGCGTCCGCAGGAGGCAATTTCAACGGGTACCTCTTCAGTGAAAAATTGTGTACCTTCTTCGCTGCAAGCGTAATATGCTTTCTCACTTTCGCCCGGTCCTTCCACGGCAAGTCGGCGCGTACCGCCTCGAAGATCCTCACTAGTTGGCCCAGAGAACATCTGTAGAGCTCCACATTCGCCTCCGGAGTTCTCACCAGTTTTTTCACCACCTGGCTCGCCCAAGCATCCCATACCGCTGTGACTCCCTTCTCGAACTTCAGCACCACTGCTCTCCGCTTCACCGCGTTCAGCACATCCCGCAGCTTTCCCGCAAGACTGATCTCCTCCTCCGCGTCGCGCATCTTGGCTGACACCTTGTTGTGTCCAAACAGGAGCTTCACCACCTTCCACGACGTCGACTCCAGCAGCCCTGGCTCTACCTCCACCACATTCTCCAGCTCCTTGTCCTTCGCTCTCGCCTGCAGCCAGGTCCGAAGGTCCGAACCCACGTATTCGCCCGCCTTGACCACGGAAAAATTCCTGCCGCTGCAGTTCTGTCTCGAGCATCTCTTCCGCCTCGCCCCAGCAGCCCTCTCCGCCATTCTCCTCCGTGGGCGTCCGTTCCGTCTCCGTTGACTCCTCCTCCTACGCGCCGCCGTCACACCCTTCGGTCTCACCCCTTTAGTGTTCAGTGTCGTCACGTGGTGTTGAGTAGCGCGGATAAGAATTTTCTCCCCGGCGTTACAGTCCCGTTTCCCTGAGAACGCAGCCAGCGGCAGATACACGTAGTTCCAAATACCGTAGCTTCGCATCCAGGAATAAAGTTTTTTCGCCCCCCATAACGTAGCGTCCGCCGCCACTTGCAGGTGTCCTAAGCATCGACAGTGTGTACCGCTCCACGCCTTGCCCACATACGATCTGCTCGTCCACGGGGAGATCAGGACGTACACGCTGTACTTGTCTTGCCCTGCATACCATCTTGTAAGCTCCTCCATCGTCAAGTTCTCCCAATAAGGCATAAACTGCCTCGCCCACCATCTCGGCCGCTTCGAACATAAGTGTAAAAATACCAGTCCCATGAACCTCCATACACTCATATACTCTGCTCCGAGCTCCCCGACCGTAGAGCCCCGCTGCCAGAAGTGCTCCTGTAGAGTAACCCGTAACAAAACAGGTAGCTCCATCAGGCGGTCTGCGCACTCCTGGCGGGGCCCATATAGTCAAAAGTCCATAAGGTCTAGCTCCCCATTGTTGTGGAGCTTCACCATATTTTCACAATCGCCGGTCGCGTCATCCCTCCGTTCGGCTGCGCCTTGTCCCAGTTGGCGGGGAATTTCTTGGTGGCCTTTAGTATGTCGACCATCCGCTTCGTTCCCGCTGCCGCCTTAAACCTCTCTCTGACGTCTTCCTCCGTTTGCTGTACAGGTTCCTCATTTTTCTCCTCCTCGTCCTCGCCTTCTTCGTCCTCCTCCGATACCACAGGTCTGCGCCTCTGCTGTTTCTTTTTTGGTCCCGTAGAAGCAGCTCCTGAACCGCCAGAGCGTCCTGCCGACACCGTCGCTGTCATCGGAGAATTACCCGGGAATCCGTGCCCGAATCCTTGTGCACCTGCTGCCATCAGGTTGCGGTTCGTTTCATAAACCAGGTCGAGCTGCTTCGCCATAGCATCCATACGGTCCCGCTGTTGTCGGAGTTCCTCGTGTCCGTGGCGTCTCTCCTCCCGCTGCTTCTCCTTCCGCTCCCGCTGCCTCCTGCGCTGATCCTCTGGCGTCCCGATCTCGCTCTCAGAGCTGGTGCTGTCGTCAGAAGAAGAAGAATCCGCCTTACTTTTCCTCTTCTTCTTTTTCTTTTCTTTCTCCTTCTTCTTCTTCTTCTCAATCGCAGCCTTCGCATCCTCAAGTTCCCGATCTTTCTCACGCAGTGCTTTCTCGTTGTCCAGCTTGAGTTCAGCACTCAGCTTCTCCATTCGTGCACTGACCAGCTGCTCCTGTAGCTCATTGAATTTGCTCGGGGGCCTCTGTCCAGCCCAATTGCCTCCATACCCAGCATTGTAGCCCCCAGCATAGCCAGAGCCAAAATTACCGCCAGCTTGATAATTGTTTGGGGGTGGGTACGGAGGTGGAGGTGGCAATCCAGGTGCCCCAGAAGGATTGTACTGTTGCATCAACTGTGGTGGGAATTGGCCCTGTGCATGAGGAGGAACACCAGCCATCGTAGAAAGCTAGGAAAACGTAGTCGAGGACAGACAATAGTAATAATTCGAGACTGTAAAACCACAAGTCACGATCAGGTCGAGAAAAGTAAGATAAATATGAATCCCACTGTAACACACAAATAACGTCGTAGAACGGTACCTCGTAAGAGCCCCCTTCTCTCAATACACAGCACCGCGTCGACAGCCTCGAAATAGCATCGCGTAGAATACCGGCCAACAGAGCGTTGTTTAAGTTATAATCCGTGTGATAATAATCGTAGAACGATTAATGAAACAGAGACCACAGGTAATAAATTGCTATAAAATATACTGTGTCTTGTTGAGGCTGCTCATACGCGTTTCGACTCTTGCCAGGAGTCTCGTCAGTGAGCTTTCCGAAAAAGGATTTCTCCCGTGACCCCTCTGTCACTTAACGGTCCTAAACATGTCACAGGTTCGAATACTCGACCGCACGGTTACCGAGACGCGGCATGCTCGACGGTGAAAATTGTTATGTTGGTGAAGCACAGGCCACGTGAGCAAATTGGGTACCATCCCCCTACCAGTGGTTCTAACTACTTGCAAATTCGGAGCATTCGCGTTTTCGCTAGCGATATTATAACACGTTCTAACGTTGCAAAAGTGTTCACTATGCTTGTATGATATGCGTGATATGTGCAACCTATGCATCGTGCGCTCCTGGTATGCGTGAGTTGAATCCTCGAGCTCCGCGTAACCCATCTACCCCTCCTCACTATCCGCGTTCGCAGACATCATCTGGGCACTGATCTCGCTGGCGCCAAGCTTCATCTTATGTTTAAAACACCTCATAACAACTGTGCGAAATATTACCGTGTTAGTTACACGGTAATATATCGCAAACATATTGTGCTGTCCGGGAAAATTCGGTTCCCGCTTGCGGTGGGCTTTGTGAAAGTAAAATGGGACAGTGGCGTGGGGTCTGCCACGTCATATGATTAGGATGGGACGCAATTTTTCTGACCAAATCTGTACGGTATCTAATATCTTTTTTATTCGTTGCATCGCGGCTATTTTATTGGGTTGAAATGATTCACTGGCTCCTTACTGGTTCAGTAGAATGACTTGGCATTCCCTCCGAGAGTTTTACGACGCCTAACGCGGTCCGTTCCAGTTGGCAGTAGTGTTGCCCGCCCGCGAGCGTTGAGGAATCGAATGTTAATTCGAGTTTCTTAGAACGATTTGAGACAGCGCTCAGATGGGACCGGCTTTGGAATCACACTCGATCCTTAGATCTTTGCGAATAAGCGGGGAATTCGATTGTCCAAAATAATTTTGATCAGATATGTCAGAATTGCGACCCCAGGTTCATCGAGGCGTGCCACTTTCTAGTGTCAGTTTTTACAGTGGGGTCAGAATCTAGTGTAGAGAGGATATCCAGCTTGCTAGTGTGCGGCTAGGGACCATCTACTTGGGGTCTGATCAGAGCCCATAATAATGACACCCTAGGCGGTAACTCTAATAACTTTTGATTACTGGAAATATCTTTTTGAGGACTATATATTGTTCCTTGAGAACGACGACGATAGCGTGATCAACGGCATTCTGAGGTGTGTCCACACATAATGTGGTTTGAGATTGCCGGAACACCATCTAGCCTTGCATATAGTCGAACATATTGTTCAACCCCTGTGCGGTGGATGACCTAGGTGTATGATCGGAATGACACTGTGACGATATGATGGACATTCCAGATTCCAGATTCCGGCAAATAGTACACATAGTATGAAACCCTATGAATTCCGCATGTCAAACAAATGTACGGGGCACCTGGAAACCAACCCATGATATTTAAAAGCGTATTTCTGAACATTCTAAGTATTGTTTCACAAATATATAACAAATTGCGGGTTAAAACACACAAAAATTTTGGTCATTTTAGTAGTAAGAAATATGAAAATCTGCTACATATGTTGTGAAACCCTCTCAAACTCAAAAATCCTATGCCGTTATCACCACACACAAGCGTACGGGGCACCTAAAGATGAACTAACAATTGTTTTGTCACCAATAATCATTAAGAAATTGTTTTGAAGAAGAAAAGAATTTGTAGGAGGCGCACCTTCCAATCTATAGCAATCGTTGGTTGTTGTTTTAGTGCAAGAGGGTGAAGAATGTTTGTTATTTTCCCTTGTTGAAGTCTCTACACTCACCTTTTCAATGTCTTCCTCAAGGGCCATTCGTTGCTCTTGAACAGTAGCAATATTGACTCGAGCCGTAGCGATGTTCTCCTGACTTTGAATGCAACACACACACACACACAAACATCATTATACCGATTTACAAGTGGCACACTATATTAGTATGCTAGACCTCTAAAATGCCCACCACAATAAGTACGCATACTACTCAAGTGTACAAGCAATCGAATGTGAGTTCCATTCTGGAGGCCAATTGCCCGATAATTGTATCAACTGTTCGAATTTCGTTAGGTAGCCCTCTTGAGAGTCTTGGTGTAGGCCCTTGCCTAATTAGTAGCCAATACATACTCAAGTACCGTTGCCCGTGTGTCACAATGTTGTGTCGCATGCCGTTAGGCTCTATTCGGCTTCTCATGTTTCTGCTGCAACAGGATATGTGGAATGGGCCACAACGGCATCTTTGTGACATGACCCAGTGGCTATAGTTCCTAAGCATCACTTGAGCAGTTGATGGTGTCAGTGTGCTGTGCAGTGTGAGGCTGAGTGCCGCTGTAATCGATAATGACTGTCATGTCTGTGCAACAATCAGGAATGCATTACTGTTCAAGAGCAGTGTGAACATTAATAAAGGTGATGTGACCTTCACCCTCTTGCACCGGCTGGCCAACGTGCGCCTTTAAGACTTTCTTCTTCAAATGTACGGTGCCCAATCTTGATAGTGCTGGTGCTCCCGAGTCACCAAGGCACGCGCGCCGGCAGGCGACCACACATCTATTCTACTTTCTACATTTGCCTCTACCGCTCTACGGCTATTCTTCGCGTCGATTGGGTCCTTGGAGTTCGCTGGGCACCCTGGGCGGGCGCTCCACAGGGATTTCTTGTGATGAGTACTGCTACACCAACACCGACTTCGACGCCGGCACCTACACCGGCGCTAAGCCCTATCTCCAGGCCCGTACGCCTAGAAACCATCTTCACCAAGGACCCTTGGGCGCATTACTCTAGCACCCCAGCGACGCCGGCAGCGACCGGCGTATCAGCAGCAGCTCGCCGTGCTGTGAAGTTGCTGCGAAAGGAATCGTTTGAGGCAAAGACCGCGAAGAACGTTCTCTCCGCGGTTTTCGGATCAAAAGATGTTAAATTCACTGGCACTGAGACCCACGCCGACCTGAAGTGGCTTCACCTTGTGGGTGGGATCGAGAAGCACTTCGTCAACGAGAACGACGACTTCGCCGGCCTCCTCGAGCTCACCGACTCCACCGTTGAGTGTATCGAAGACGCTAATGCGTTGCTCTTCGTTCCACTCGAGCACTTGCTCAAGCCCACCTCCTCCACTAGGGCTTGGCTTGACGCCTTTGGACGCGATTATCCCAAGGACGGGAAGCGTGCTCTGCTCGAGGTGTCCAGGCGCTTGGATGATCAGTCCGAGCCCTTGGACGCCATGCCCCATGCGTGCTTTGCTTGGGCACACCTTCGAGCCCGACGTTGACCCTGACGACGGTATTCGTATCTTCAACGAATACACCGCCGACGCCTCCTACAAGTTGGGCGTGCCTCTCAAGCCCGACGTCATCAAGAAGCATTTCTTGTCCTCTCTCGACAAGGACTTCTACTCAGCTCTTCGCTCCGAGTATCCCCGAGTTGATCAGCTAGCGGCCGTGGACATCATGGACTTGCAGAGCCGCCTTCGCGAGGAGTACAAGGAGATCACCAAGGGCGACTCAACGACCAAGAGAACGGCGATGAAACCATCGACTTTGTCTACGTTGATCACGAGGACCTACGACGAGTGTGCACAACCGCGAGACGAGAGAGACTGCGGGATTTCCGCGTTGCACTCCTTGGTAGAGGCGCTCAACAAGGAGCTCGCGAGCCTCCGATCGGAGGTGCACTCTGCCAAGATCGGACAGGGCGAACGAGGCGGACAAGGCGACCACGACCGCCGACCCTACTTCGAGAGAAAGTTCATCGACACCCCGCGCCACGACCGTGGTGGAGCTCGCGGCAAGGGGAAGAAGGGAGGCAAGAGCCAATTTTATCGTGTTGGAGCATCCTCCGACGTAAAGACCGCGTTCCACGTCGCCTCCCACACGTTTGTGCCCGCGTGCACCATGCCAAGATGCGAAGGGTGTCACCACTCCACTGGTGACCGCCCGACGCTTTCGTTGCACAAGTACAACGCGGATGACGAGAATGTTAAAGCCGCCCACCTCGCCGAGAAGATCGCCGAGGAGATGCAGCGCGCCTACGACGCCGAAGACGACGATGCCTTCGACGAGATCTATGGAGACTACGGCCAGGCCTCCGTGAACAAAGGGCCGACCGCTAGTACTTTCAACGACGAGGAGCGCACTTCGCTGCGTGCTCAGTACTCAGGGCTGAGTGCGCTGCACATGGGATCGTTCGTGACCGCTGAGGAGCCGCAGAGTGCGGCATTGGTGGTGCTGGACGAGGGCGTATCTGACGCCGTCCAAGATTCCTGGGATCGCACTTACGTACCTTGCACCGTTGTGAAAACCAATATCCGCAAGCCTGCGGTATCGGTTGTGCACAACGACACGGGCGGTGCCCGGGGATTCGCTGACTAGGCGAAGTATGAGAGCCCCGTGCTTGATATAACGCCTACGGTTCACTTCGACGCCTTCCACGAGATCGAGACTTCCGAGTACGGGGGCAAGCACGGCGGAGCCTACGAGACCGCTGTCACTCCGGCGGTGGTGCCTGGCGAGGGCCTTTTGGGATCGAACACCCCAGCGGTGTTTCCAGATGCTGACGCTTTCGGCGACTACTCCTACTACACCGCCACCCCGCCCTCGGGTCGGTGGTGGCAGGCGGCTGAGCGGTTGGTACACCGCACTATTTGGCATGTTTTTCTTTTCGTACTTCATGGCCATCGAGGAGATTGACGCCGCAGCGGTTGTGCAGACGGAATACACACAACCGTTGATGCAGACCGTACACTTTGCGACACCGCCACCACAGGGGTTGGTGGTGTCGCAGTTCGACGATGACGCCTTGGCTACCGGGCACTACGAGGACCCGGGCCCTGCGGGGAGCATGGACGTTGATTTTCAGCAGGAGCTTTTCAGAATTTGCGCATTGGGAACCCTACGGGATGATGTTCCGGCAGATTTTGCAGCCTTATGTTCGCACGTAGGAGCCTTGTTGCCACCGGCAGAGGCTACCGTTAGCATTAGTTCAGATTGTATCTAGTCACGTCACCAAACTCAAGTAACGAGGTTACGAGGTAACGAGGACCCGAGTTTGTCGTTTTCGGACATACTTTTAATGAGAGGAATTTTATGAACTCCACTTTGAAGGTTGCGTCATTACGGTTGTCCTTTTGGGATGCACAAATGCCTTAATTCGACTGCTGGCTTTTATGAGTTTCAGGATGACGCGTGCAACCATGAAAAGGCAACCGATTTTTTTCCCCATCGTTGCTAATTCTTCCCGAGGCCTGCACCAAGACTCTTGATGCAGGGCGGTCGGTGGCTAGTACAATTACAGATTACATCATGTTCGTTGTTCCAACACACCCTGCTGGCCCATTCCATGGAAGAGTGATATTCTAGCACCTTTGAAATATGGTGGCTTACGTGCCCATTTTTTGGTTCCTGTGAAATATGATGTTTTAAGTGAGCTTTTGTAGCACGTGTGAAGTCTGGTGGCGGTGTGGGTTTTTTTTCATGTGTGAAATATGGTGTTTCATGTGATTTTCTTGCATGTGTGAAATAGGGCGGTTTACGTGCAGATTTTTGGGCACGTGTGAAATATTGTGTTTTGTGTGTACGTATGGTGGCTGAAGTGTTTTGTGTCGATCGTTTAATGTGTTTTTTTTGTTTCGATTTTTTGTAGGTGTGGAGTATGGTGTTTTGTGCACGTGTTTATTAGTGTGAAATAATGTTGAGTAAAGAACTTGTTATTAAAAACAAAGTAGTCTCAAACCAGAATACGATGATAATAAAATTACGGATAAAAAACTTGAAGCTGTTATGAATCTAAGAAAAAATATTTAAAAAAGGTGTGTGGGGTTTTTGTTTCGAGTTTTTGCATGTGGGGTTTTTGTTTCGAATTTTTGTAGGTGGGGAGTATGGTGTTTTGTGCACGTTTTTATTAGTGTGAAATAATGGGGAGTAAAAAACTTGTCATTGAAAACATAGTAATCTAAAGCCAAAATAATAATAATAATAAAATGAATAAAAAAGTTGAAGCCGTTACGCAACTGAGAAAAAAATAAAAATTTGTGTGTGGGATTTTTGTTTCGATTTTTTTTATGTGGTTTTTTGTTATTGGCTTTTTTTGTATGTGTGGAGAATGGTGTTTCGTGCACGCGTTTATTAGTGTGAAATAATGGGGAGTAAAAAACTTGTTATTAAAAACATAGTAATCTGAAGCCAAAATAATAATAATAATAAAATGAATAAAAAAGTTGAAGCTGTTATGAAGCTGAAATGAAGTTGCTCCCATTTATGTGGCAGCTATCACTATATTTAGCAAGCCTGAAACGTTCTAACGGAGATGGAGCTCTCTTCAAAGATTTTTAAAGCTAGCTTTGGACTTTTCGGCGTCGCAAAGTTTGCTTCGGCTTTTATGGATTAGATGTAGCTTGCGTTAAGATCTTGAAAGATCTGTGAAGCATGAAGATCTTTGAAGCAAGCATTCTAAAATAGATGAGCTTGCTTGCTTCAAAGATTTCTAAAGCTCTTTGGCCTTTCCGGCGTCGCAAAGTTTGCTTCAGCTTTTAAGGACTTGTTGAAGCTTGCGCAAAGGCCTTCAAAGATCTTTGCGCGAAGAGCTTTGAAGCAAACATTCTAAAATAGATGAGCTCGCTTGCTTCAAAGATCTTTATTAAAGCTCTTTGGACTTTCCGGCGTCACAAAGTTTGCTTCAGCTTTTAAGGACTGGTTGAAGCTTGCGCAAACGCCTTCAAACATCTTTGCGCAAAGAGCTTTGAAGCAAACATTCTAAAATAGATGAACTCGCTTGCTTCAAAGATCTTTAAAGCTCTTTGGCCTTTCCGGCGTCGCAAAGTTTGCTTCAGCTTTTAAGGACTGGTTGACGCTTGAAGCGCAAAGGCCTTCAAAGATCTTTGCGCAAAGAGCTTTGAAACAAACATTCTAAAATAGATGAGCTTGCTTGCTTCAAAGTTCTTTAAAGCTCTTTGGACTTTCCGGCGTCACAAAGCTTGCTTCAGCTTTTAAGGACTGGTTGAAGCTTGCGCAAAGGCCTTCAATGATCTTTGCGCAAAGAGCTTTGAAGCAAACATTCTAAAATAGATGAGCTCGCTTGCTTCAAAGATCTTTAAAGCTCTTTGGACTTTCCGGCGTCACAAAGTTTGCTTCAGCTTTTAAGGACTGGTTGAAGCTTGCGCAAAGATTCTCAACGGTCTTTGCGCAAAGAGCTTTGAAGCAAACATTCTAAAATAGATGGAGCTTGCTTACTTGAAAGGTTTTTAAAGCTCTTTGGACTTTCGAGCGTCGCAAAGTTTGCTTCAGCGTTTAAGGAATGAGTGAAGCTTGCGCAAAGATTCTCAACAGTCTTAATTGTTACGGTTTCCTCATTAATGTTACGGTTTTAACATTAATGAAGAAACTGTTTGTTTCCTTCGGTGTTGCTGTTGATTCTTACTATTTCTCGCAGTTTTAACATTAATGCGGAAAGTGACTGTTTTCTTGAGTTTCGCTGGACATTTCGCCTTTTTCAAGCATAAAGCACATTAATGCGAAACTTGCTGTTTTACTTGTGTTTTGCTGTTGATTCTTACTATTTCTCGCAGTTTTAACATTAATGCGGAAAGTGACTGGTTTTTTTTAGTTTCGCTGGACATTTCGCTTTTTTTAAGCATAAAGCACACTAATGCGAAACTTGCTGTTTTACTTGTGTTTTGCTGTTGATTCTCACTATTTCTCGCAGTTTTAACATTAATGCGGAAAGTGACTGTTTTCTTTAGTTTCGCTGGACATTTCGCCTTTTTCAAGCATAAAGCACATTTAATGCGAAACTTGCTGTTTTACTTGTGTTTTGCTGTTGATTCTTACTATTTCTCGCCTCAGTTATAACATTATTAATGCGGAAAGTGACTGTTTTCTTTAGTTTTGCCGGACATTTCGCCTAAGTTTTTAAGCATAAAGCACATTAATGCGAAACTTGCTGTTTTATTTGTGTTTTGCCGTTGATTCTTACTATTTATCGCAGTTTTAACATTAATGCGGAAAGTGTCTGGTTTCTTTAGTTTTGCTGGACATTTCGCCTTTTTTTAAGCATAAAGCACATTAATGCGAAACTTGCTGTTTTACTTGTGTTTTGCTGTTGATTCTTACTATTTCTCGCAGTTTTAACATTAATGCGGAAAGTGAATGTTTTCTTTAGTTTTGCTGGACATTTCGCCTTTTTTAAGCGTAAAGCACATTAATGCGGAAACAGGCACTTCTGGACAGTTTTGCTTTACATTCTAGCCTTTTCTTCCAGAAAGCACATTAATGCGGAAACAGGCACTTCTGGACAGTTTTGCTTTACATTCTAGCCTTTTCTTCTAGAAAGCACATTAATGCGGAAACAGGCCCTTCAGGGCGGTCTCGCTCTACATTTCGGTTTTTTCTTACAAAAAGCACATTAACCCGAAAACATGGAGCTTTTGGCAGTTTTGCTTCACAGTTTGGCATCTTCTTTCAGAAAGCACGTCAATGTGAAAACATGAAGCTTTTGACAATTTTGCTTTACATTTTGGCTTTTTTCCCTTTGAGAGCACATTAATGCAAAAACCGTGGCACTTTGCTTTTGTTTGTAAAGGTTTGAATACTTTTGGTTTGATGTAGAAACTTTACCAAAAGAGCAAACACTTTGATCTTGAAACGTAAAATTCTGACCGTTAGCGCGCGCTGTTCGAGACTTCGAAAGCCTAGTCGTGCTGAAGTGTTTTTTTGGCGCCGGTGAAGTGTAGCATTTTGCGTGTGGGATTTTTGTGTCGATTTTTTGTATGTGTTTTTTGTTCTTATTTTTTGTAGGTGTGGAGAATGGTGTTTTATGCACGTGTTTATTAGTATGAAATAATGGGGAGTAAAAAACTTGTCATTAAAAACATAGTAGTCTCAAACCATAATATTAATTCACTCATTCCTTAAACGCTGAAGTAAACGAGGCGACGGTACGTGCGGGACAGTGGTGGAGGTGGCTGGGCAGGACTCCGGTTACACTACAACAAGCACCTGCCACTCGACCAACGCCGGAAGACCCGCGTGACCAATGAGGAGGGCGAGTGCATCGAAGAGGATTGCGACTTGCACGTGGTGAAGGCAGTGGGTAATCACTGCAAATGGCTGGAGGACGACTTCGAGGAGGACGAGTACAATCGATTGACCAACAATTGGCTTGAAGCCTTTTCACCCTTGACGATCATGGAAAGTCGGAAGTCTTTGTTCATTTTCATCGAGCAGCAAACCAGGAAGGACGTGGAGTACAACCTGATGCAGCTTGTGTCATTCTACGAGCGAGAGGCAATGCGCTGCTTGCATTTCTTCTCTGACAAGGGTGCCAACTTGACGGAGCCTTTGATCGGACGCGAGAAGAAAGTGTTCGGCGGACTCGTCACCATGGCGGAGTGCTTCCATGTGACGGCGGTCAGTTTCATCCAGCAGTCGAACAAGTTGCAATTCATCTTGGCGGGGGGACATGAACAACGAGAGCATGGCCGCACGGGAACTCTTTACCAAGAAAGACGCGAACTGGAACAGGCTTCACGTCGAGGTCGTCACTTCGCACGTGACACGCTGAATGAGTTACAGGAGGCGTACCTGAAAAAAACCCCTTCCCATCTGGATTCCCGTAACCATCGCCCGGACACGCAACGCCATTTCCCAAAGAAAAGGCGCGTGGAAGTCGACTTGACTGATGCGGCACCCGCGATCATTGCTGCCAAGCGAAACGAAGACGGCACTGCTTGGGAATGGTTGGTGGACTCGGACCGGAACAGTACCGCGGCGGACAAGGAGTGGTTCACTTCGGCGCGTGTGAAGAAGGAGCTCGTTGTCAAGTTCCTCGGTGATGTGCACTACCATTCTACGGAGCGACTTGGCGCGAGGTTGAGTGTTGGGACTCAATTGGAGGTCATGTACCAACTGACCACACCGCCATGGCATGCCAAGATGCTTGCCAGCCTGTTTCTCGGGGAGACAAAGTGCACCGTGTTACAAGTGAAACACCCTAAAACCCTGGAAACCCTAGAACGACCACTCTTTGTTTTTGGAACGTGTTCTCCTAATTTCATAGTAAAGTAACATTTTGCAGGTGGGCGCCCCGACTCCTAGGCTCTCAAGGCGAAATGTTGTCAACGGCATTCTTGATCGCAGTTTCACCGTGGCCGTTGATGGGAAGAAAGAAGTTGCACATCAAGTTGTGTTCGGCTACATCGACGCGTCCACGGAGGTATTCTTCGGAGAACGTAACGAGCAACAAGTGGCAAGACAACGCATCTCTTGTAGCTGCAAGACTTGGCAAACGTTGATGACATTTGCATTGGTGCGTGCACGTGTGTTGCGTCTTGCGTGTTGAAGGAAGCCAAGTTCGCACCTGGAAACTGGGTTTACCTGCAGTCGGGTTTCACTGTGAACGAAGTCCAGTACCTTTTGAAGGAAATGGCGGCGGTCCAGATTACCCCGACACCCACGGTTCAGGCAAATGGCAACGGACTGAAACAAGGTCAGTGGATGGTACTCCCTGGTTCTGGACGCCAGGCAACTTGTGCGGCAAAGTTTTGTCAACAAGGATGTGCCACTCAAAAAACTTTGGCGCGGAAGACCGGGAAGAAAGTGGAACAGCCTGTTTTGGGGTCACGTGCGCCACGCGTTGCGGTAATGGGCAAACGCCTGGTGAATGAAGTTTGGGTTGAGACAAAGTTTCAATTCTGCTTGAAGTTTGCCTGCTGCACTCGCGTGCCAGCGAAATTCATGAAGATCGCGGGCAAGCCTACCGACCTTCCCTTGCACCCGGACGTGACCTTGACGAATGAAGAGAAGATCCTCTCGGGGGCATTGACTTTCCGAGAATGATGAAGAAGACCGCATGGCAACGAGTTAGTACGCACAGATAGCTCACAGGTTAGGTTCATGGTTAAGGTGGGAACGTGTAAGCGGGAAGGTCCCAAAGGATGAAGAGCTAGGTTTCTAGTTTTTGCCGCAGCATTAGTAGTTGCTTCCATGAAATGGGCCAGCCGAGTGTGTTGGAACACCGTAAACTATGAGGGTATTAGATAAATTTCTGAAATAAAAATTCTTGATATTTACCACTTTAGTGAAATCCTGCTCAACAATAAAATTGTGATTATGAACCCGGCTTTGCCTTGCTGAAGTCTCCCAAACTACCCCACGAAAACGAGTCAAATTTTGCAAAATTGCTTCACGAACTGGCCAAAAACTCATATTCAACCCTCAGAACCTCGTTAGATGTGTAAAATGTAGTCACGTGCTGCTTTCGGGACAGTCTGGGCGTATATACTCAAAGCCACCAAAAAGTACCCCGCCAACTGGAACAAAGCACAGCCGAATGGAGGGATGACACGACCGGCGATTGTCAAGCATATGGTGAAGCTCCACAACAATGGGAAGCTCGACCTTATGGACTTCTGACTCTATGGGCCCCGCCAGCAGTGCGCAGACCGCCTGATGGAGTTACTTGTTTTATTACGGGTGACTCTACAGGAGCACTTCTGGCAGCGGGGCTCTACGGTCGGGGAACTCGGCGCGGAGTATATGATCGTGTGGAGGTTTATGGGACTGGTGTTCCTACACCTTTGTGCGAAGAGGCCGAGATGGTGGGCGAGGCAGTTTTTGCCACACTGGGAGAACCTGACGGCGGCAACTCACCAGGTGGTATGCGGGGCAGGACAAGTACAGCGTGTACGTGCTGATCTCTCCGTGGACGAGTAGGTCATATGTGGGCAAGGCGTGGAGCGGCACACACTATCGATGCTTGGGACACCTGCAAGTGGCGGCGGACACTGAGCTGTGGGGGGCGAAGAAACTCTATTCTTGGATGCGGAGCTACGGCATATGGAACTACGTCTATCTGCCGCTGGCTGCTTTTTCAGGGAAACGAGACTGCAATGCGGGTGAGAAAATTCTTATTCGCACTACTCAACACCACGTGATGACGCTGAACACCAAGGGGGTAAAACCGAAGGGTGTGACGGCAGCGCGAAGGAGGAGGAGCCAGCTGAAGCGGATTGCGCGCCCGCATAGGAGGATGGCGGAGAGGGCTGCTGGGGCGAGACGGAGGAGAAGCCTGAAGCTGAACTGTAGTGGGAGGATTTTTTCTGTGGTCAAGGCGGGCGAGTATGTGGGATCGGACCTTCGGGTTTGGCTGCAGGCGAGGGCTACGGACAAGGAGGCGGAGAATGTGGTTGACGTGAAGCCGGGGCTGCTGGAATCGACGTCGTGGAAGGTGGTGAGACTCCTGTATGGGCACAACAAGGTATCAGCTACGGTGTGCAATGAGGGGGCGGAGACCAGCCTAGTGGGGAAGCTGCGGGATGTGATGAGCGCGGTGAAGCGGAGAGCAGTGGTGCTGAAGTTCGAGAAGGGAGTCACGGCGGTGTGGGATGTGTGGGCGAGCGATGTGGTGAAGAAGCTGGTGAGAACCCCAGAGACGACGATGGAGCTCTACAGGTGCTCCTTGGGGCAACTTGTGCGGATCTTTGAGGCGGTGCGGGCGGATTTGCCGTGGAAAGAAAGAGCGAAGGTGAGGAGGCATATTACACTCGCGGCGAAAAAGGTGCACAATTTTACGCTCAAGGGGGTGTATCCGCTGAAGTTACCTCCTGCGGACGCTTGGAAGAGCTTTGGTGTGCGGAAGGTGGCGGAGGAGATGGTGAAGGACCTCCATATCCCGAGAATGGTTGAGAACTTGGTGAAACGGAGGACGATGCCGGTGATGACGAGCGCGGTGAAGCTACGAGATTTTTTCTGCAATTTCAAGGAGCTCACGTTGCTAAAAAAGAGGCCGGAGTGTCTTTGCCATATGGCGTCGGGTGACCTTCCTCGAGTTGACGGACACGTCTGTGCATGCACGCACAACTCAGCTACGTTCTGGACCGCTGGCAGTGCTGAACAGGAACTTAAAGGACACGCCGGTGACGAAGGTGAACTTTAGCGAGAACATGGAGAAGGCCTTTACGGAGTACGCGGTACAGTTTGCGGGAGCTGCGTCACGTGTCCAGGACGACGTTGTCCTGAAGCTTCTACCTGTGACACTCACCGTAGACGACTGTAGATTGTGTTTGTGGCGTACAGTGACGACTACGGGCGGAGTACTGCGGCACTGGGTGGAGCTGAGGGACGAGAACGTGAAACTCATATTCAGAGTGAAACTGGAAAGGTTCAACCCCTTGCTGCTCAGGCTTGTAGTATGGGGCAAAGTCGGAGAGAACAGCGGATTCCTGGACTTATGCGAGGTGGTGGCGAAGCGTATGCTATTCTGGGTGGAGAGTGTCACCCGCGATTACTGGATTACGCCATACCAAGACCAGGACGTGCTACGGGAGGTCCTTACCCTAACCGACGAGATGTTTGCGACACCGTTCGACATGAACGTCAATGCGTCGACCTTCTTTACTTCTTACCCAGAAGACAGTATTTTCGGTGCTGGGGTTGACACATATGCTCACTGGTGGTTTACGATGGGCTTGGCGAACCCGATTTACACACTGGAGAGGATGGTGCAGACCCTGGAGCACGCGGTGAGCTCGGCAAAAATGGCGAAGACTACTATGCGGATCGCGGTTATTTGCCCTGCGTGGAGAGATTGGGCAGCGATGGAGGGTGTGTACAGGCTGATGCAGTTTGCCAGGCACCGCTTCAAGTTCATGGCCCCACAGTCCGCGCTGGGGTATGTGGACAAGTCCACGGGTGCGAGGTTCGATGTTGACGTGCTACTTATCCAGAACACCGAGGCGGCAAGAAAATTCCCGGTGACTGACGCCCACCTGGACAAATTCCGCAAGCACTTCAAGGGGAGGCTGTCGGTGGACCCCGAGTACTCTGAAGACTGGCATATTCAGTACGATGAGAACTATCGGAGGGCACGACTGCGGACCCCAGGGGTGGTGGAAATGCCGAAGAAGCTGCGGGAGCTCAAGGACACGCTCAAGGGCACCGCGGCGCTGAGATGGAAGCAGAAGGTGAAGCTGGAGAGGTGGCGGCGAGAACACGGGATTCCCGAGGGGCCTGTAACCGTGGATGAGCGCGAGGGCGTGGTCGACGCAGGTGAGTATTGCAGAGTGCTGGAGCGGTGCTGCGCGGGTACCGCGAGACTCTACTTGGACAGGAATGCGGGTGTGGGTGCGATTATTTGTCAGCAACGGTACTTTGACCTACTCGTGAATGAGCGGGTGAGCAGCGCGGCACTGTTCGAGGAGGTGGCGATGTCGCCCGCGGAGTTGGTGCGCGATCTGGAGGTGAAGTTCAACCGCGCGATGCTGGGGACGATCACGAAGTTCAAGATGACCGGAGTATTCGGGGCTGCCTATGCGTTGCTCAAGGACAAGGACGATGAGCTGAAGAAGTACCGCCCTGTGCAGCCTAACAACCGCGCGCCGCTTGCACCCTTACAGAACGTGACGGGTAGAGCGATTGAGTTCGTTGTGCAAGAGGCAGGCGGCAGTATGACGCTGGGCGGGACTCAACGCTTGAAACAGGTGGTGGAGAAGTTTAACGCAATGTCCAAGGCAGCGCACGGGGTGTATGCTTACACGTTTGACGTGAAGGATCAGTTTTCCAACCTGGAACATAAGCTGACGAAGAGGGCCATATGTGCGATGGTGGCGGTGGCTTTCGAGAATGCGGGGGAGACCTCGCTGCTGGTGACGGTGCGGGGAGCGAAAGGGGTGCAGTGGTACACGAAGGGCGTGCCGCGGGTGACAGCTGTGCGGGTGACACGGGCGAAGCTGTTACGGGCGCTAATCTTATCCCTGAGTCATAATTACGTATGGATTGCTGGCAAGCTGGTCAGACAGACTCGTAGAGTCGGAATGGGCGGACGTGACAGCCCTGGTACGGCTTCCTGTGTGTGCCCCCTACTACCCTCCGACACACTGGGAGGAGCGGAGAACGCCGACTTCTTGGAGCGGGATGAGTCAAACGGAGTCATGCAAGGCGGGATGGGCTCTCCCGATGTGTCTGAGCATTGATGTGTGTAGGACCCTACAATGCCAGCCCTGGGAGATCAGAAGCCTAAACCTCACCATCTACATGGAACGTCAATAATCTCCTTGGTAGGTGGCGTTCGGCGATGATAGCAGGAACTATGATGATGAGTCGCGGGCTTCCATTGCTGATGAGCTGCAGTGCTGGAGCGCATCACCAGCACATCTCTCCTGGCGAAGAATGTGCATTGGGGTGGCGTCCCAGACGAAGGTGATTGCTTACATAATCAATGGTGGCGCGGACCAGGGCGCCTGCTCAGCGTGTAGCAGCACAATGTCGGCTCTGGATGTGGTGAGAAGGTCTCGGTCCCTATCTTGACATCAGCGAATCTGCCAATCGAGTTCTTGTGCACCAAAACTTTGCCTACTCGTGAACACACTGTACGAGTGGCCCCCTTTAACTCGCTTGTCGTGCGTTTTTTTAGGCCTGCTGTCTCAGCCAGAGACTTGAATGGGAGCTTAGTATACCTGTATGTGATTAAGAAAAAGTAACGAGTGTACAGTGTAGGCCCCTTTTAAGCAACTGTTTTTTAAGCAACCAACGCGGGAATTCGCATAAAGTTAAGCAATTTCCAGCCCTTGCAAAACGGCTGGAATTATAGCTCATCCCGATTAGCAACTCCAGCCTTCCGGAAAGATAACACAAAATCGCTTATTTTGTTTGTTTTAGCAATTTCAGCCATCCATATGTGCATGCATAAATCGGCATTTATGTATGTTATAGCATTTCAGCCTCGACTCATGAATGTCCCTTCTTATCGTGTTTAACAAAACTCATAGTGTACACGGGCTAAATTTTAACCTATACACAAGCCGAATTTCAGTGCGTATCATATGTACCTTGTTATACAGCAAGTTATATATTTGAGAGGTGGGTTATTTGTATCCTATTACAGTATTAGATATGCTTTCACCATCTGATTTATGCCGTCTCGCTCGCGACTCTGAACACCCTGGACACATAAGCAATCGCAGCTTGCTGCGCAGGGAGCTGATGTTGCGCGATTGGTAATGCTTAAGCAGTTCAATCGGCTGGGTCCTACACATGAATTTCAGGTCATTAGATCAATTTAAGCAATATGAAAAAACTGAAATCGCTGGAAGGCTAGAAATATCGCAATTTTGGAGATAAGCAAGGGCGGGGCTGGAGGCTGGATCGAAATGACCTGTTGCTTATGAACGGGCCTACACTGTAAGTAATTAAAGCCTGGTGGGTGGGATAAGTATGCGCGCGATGAGTCTAACAACCTGTCTGGGTCATACTTGTGTGACAATTATTGGAACCTCTCGATCAAGCAAAACTTATGTATCCGGGTGCAAGCCTCTCGGCAATCCGGCTTTTAGAACACCCAGCTCAACCCCTTTAAACATGTTTGGAATTTTCTGGGAGAATCTATCAGCGATTGGTTTCATGTAGAAGATAAGTTATATAAAGTGATGTAAAGATGCTGCATTGGAAACATATCCGGCACTATTCAGGTCATTTTGTAGTGATTTATTTTAAAAACACGTTACCCGTTCACCATATCCGGATCGTGGCTGAGTGCATGCAGTCATACGCAATATCGTAATGCACATTATCACTTGGCGTGACCAGCAAGCATTTGTGAAGGTGGCGCTTGCGTACTGCACACGCCATCACTGCTTGCTGGTGTCCACCACATCTGACAAAAATATTTCTCTCAGCGACTTTCTCTCCCTCAGTATCCCGTAGTAGATGATCTGTCCAAAAAGTACACCGTTGGCTGCGAAGGCACTTAAATATGTGGCCAAGATGACCGGATCCTGCATTGACAGGGTTGCAACTGAGCTGTAAATATATATGAGGTGTTAGTAGATGCGTGTGCGTGCCGAAGCAGTGCAGCAGAGGACCGTATTTCGTGGGTGCATTGCGAGAACAATGCAATCAACGGAGCGACTGAAGGGATACCCTGCATTATATTACCCTGTTATATTATGCAACAGATACATTTGTCCAAGTATATATTCATGCCATGGTATTAGGAGTTGTCAATTGTTAACCCCATACCATTGGCTACAACCCTTCTCCCTTCGAAAACGGTTTACAGCCACGAACGGAGTACCATGCACATTGCAGCGCGTGCAGGAACCACCCCGGATGGTCACCTCTCTTCACACCGCCATTGAACCGAGGGCAATATCAAATACGTGGAGGACATTCACGCATCGCTCCGCATCGTTGAAGCGCGTGCAGGCACCACGCCGTGCACTAACCTAGTCACTGAATCAAGCGTAGCGCATCCACATTGCACACTCACCGCACTTTGCACTGTTGAGCTAAGTCAGGGATGCCACTGTATGCTGATCCAAAAGAAAAATCCCAACTTCACGCGATGTCCCAGGGGTACTTTCAGTATGATGACTTATCTAACAACAGTGAAAGGGATATATCACACATTTTCGGACATTTTATGCTTGCTGTATATTTTCTATTCACAACAACCCAGACAAATATATTTTCGTTTGCTGTCCAAGTCTGAGGGGCCAACTCTGTTGCCTCTCTTTATTCTCTCCTATGAGCTCACATATTATTTCCCCCAACTGCTCACTCAGGTAAATATCACATCCACTCACCGATTTCCCCAATAGTTCGTTAATCTTGTTCTTATTAATTCAGACCCTCTTATTCTGGGTGTTTCAGCAGCTACGGCGTGCCTCCTGGCACACGCGATGCATTAACAAGGTGCCTTAAGTAAACCTCAACACAATGTGTCCTTCTTCAATTCCGCATTTTGCCTAAAAGCCTGCAGGTTTTTAGAGGCTTCTGCGCCGAAAGATCGACAGCTTGAAACTAGTTTCTAAGTCCTCGGATCGGGACCAAAGGTTTCCTGATAATGAACGAGATCTGTCAATTAGTTTGCACTAAACAATATTCAATAATCTGTGAATTAGTCCGTAGAGTCCGCAGCTCTATTCTTTTGTGAAGGCAAAAAAACTTCACAACAATGCCTTGAGTGTCGCACTGATGCAACATAGTCTCCCATATTTGTATGTCACTGTAGACGTTAACAATTATTTTGCATACGGTAAAGAAGACAGCCAGCAGCGCACCAGATCCTCCGCACATCAGGATATCAAGATGCAAACTTGCAGCCGATCGATGGGCAGAGATCCAAGTCGTGTGGAAACTCTGCTGGCGTAGCAGGCTGCGCTGCTCAACACGATAATGATGCAGATGGCGGACCTGAAGGTACGGGCTGAGGTGGGAGAGGCGGCAGAGGCGGCAACTACGACAACCACAGACTGCTCAATACGCGGATTCCACTCACATCGCACACGTGGAGCTGCAGGCACTACACAGATTCCCTCACTTCCAGGTCTGGGGAACGCTAAGGCCAATTTACGCCAAAAGAATTCCCTTAGCGTTCCCCAGACCTTGATGTTGTAGGAAATCTTATTCCCTGGGACACTGGAAAAAATGACAGACACAATGCCGCAATTGTGTGGTCTATACAATAACAAGGCTTACGACGCCTCTCCGAGCGCGCGGATGCGTTGATGCAATATGAGCAGGTGGTTCTGGTAAAGGCTCTCTGGTGTTTCCATAGGGCAGCTGCGTGCGCCAAGAGCACGCTGCACTGGGTGGAGGACTCGCTGAGCGCCTAACAGAAATAAAGGAGACGAAGGCGTGCCTTTACGCTGCATATAAATTGTTGTGAAGGGCGTGCCCGCGCTCCCGAATGATCGCTGTCATGCATTATCCAATGTACAGATGGGTGGAGTCAGGCCTGGATTACCGTGGTGGATTCGTGGTGGGCGGGACCCTGAATGAATGCTGCCACCCCGCACCACCTGGAATGGATCGGCCATCCCACGACTGAGCGGTGTCTACACACCGACACATAGGTACAGACAAGGAGGTGTCGGTGCGTCGTCAAGATGCAACTGGTGCCAAAGCCCGGGACCAACAAGCGAAGACTGGGTCCGATGAAAGTAGAGACAGTAGTGGGGGTGCTGGCTCAACTCCCACAGCCTTTTGTCCTGATTCAACGCTAGCAGAGTGCTTCAGGCTTGCTTGCCTCAAGAACGGGCATCATCGCGTAAGCAAGCATTGCGTGCTTCAGGGGTACAAGCATGAAGTTCAACGTGTGGCGGAACGATGTTATTTCAGCGCAGGGATTCTCCCTTTGGGTGGAACGACTCTCCCCCATCTGGATCAAGGTGACGAGGGGCCAGGTGGAGTGCCTCAGCTCACCGTGCAAGGTGACAAGGGGCCAGGTGGAGTGCCTCAGCTCACCGTGCAAGGTGACGAGGGGCCAGGTGGAGTGCCTCAGCTCACCGTGCAAGGTGACGAGGGCCAGGTGGAGTGCCTCAGCTCACCATGCAAGGTGACAGGGCCAGGTGGAGTGCCTCAGCTCACCATGCAAGGTGACAGGGGCCAGGTGGAGTGCCTCAGCTCACCATGCAAGGTGACGAGGGGCCAGGTGGAGTGCCTCAGCTCACCATGCAAGGTGACGAGGGGCCAGGTGGAGTGCTCAGCTCACCATGCAAGGTCCGCAGCAGAACAACAAGAAGTGTGGAACCTTTCTCTACACTGCAGGCTTATATGCCCGAGTGCTACCATACAAATCATGGACGAGTTCCTCATCCTCTCCGTCGATCAGCAAGGTGAAGGTGCTCAGGGCGTGCAAGCTGGCCAGCCGATTCTTGGCGAGGCTTGGCATCGAGCGGGAGGGCTGAGCAGGGGCACCGGGAGCCCACACAGCGGCCGGTGGAGCAACTCAGGCTGTGTGCACTAGATTCTGACCCCATTGTAAAAACTGTCGCTAGAAAGTGACACGCCTCGATGACACTATAAAATTCCAAATCATTTGTTTACCGTCCATGCATCGCAAAGATAACGATTCAGATTTAAAACTGACTGCTGACGTCACCATTTCACTTTACATTTTATTTCGCTTTATTCAACGCTTCCAAATCTCCCATTCCCGGTCGCTTTCCCCATTCCCAGTCAGTTGACAGTCGCAAAAGCTAAATGTCACAGTCAACAGTGCCGTTCGTGAGTTATTAACTATGGAAATGCGAGTTATCGCTTGCCCGCCCCAACTTTGTTGCGCTACTGCAGGCACAGCCCCTTGTGATTTTCGTCACATTACATGAAGTACACTTTTTTCCAACGTTCGTAACTAAGATATATGTATTCACAAGGCGAATACCTTTTTTTGAGCTCTTGATCGACCCCAGCTTCGTTTGCAGTCGCGACTGCAAGCTAAGCTGATGCGGTTCAAGATAGGGTCGACCAATTCACGACACCCGAGGGGTGTTCTTGCACTCTAGCGCTAGAAACTTGTCAGATATATTCGTATCAATAATCTGTATGAATATATCCCGTAAGTTTCAGGTCATACCTTGAAGCATACTTCAAACCGTAGTCGCAAATTGGCATTTGGCGTTTTGGGGTTGGGTTTTGATTAACCCAAACCCAAAACTGCCTTGCAGAATTGGAGTTATCGTGCACTCTAAATAACGAAACCTGGCAAATACGTATATTCATAACAATAATATGAATATATCCTGGAAGTTTCAGGGCCTACCGTCAAGCATACTTCAAACAATCGCATCTTGACAAGAGGCGTTATGGGTTTGGGTTCTCTTGATGTCAAGATGCGACCGTTTCGAGCATACTGGAAGGCATGCTCTGAAACTTATCGGATACATTCGTATTATTGATACGAATATATCTGACAAGTTTCTTGCGCTAGAACGCACGAACACCCCTCGGCTGTTGTGAATTGGTCGACCCTATCTTGAACCCCATCGACTTAGCTTACAGTCGCGACTGCAAACGAAGCTGATGCGGTTGCAGATGGGGTCGATCAAGAGCTCAAAAAAAGGTATTCGCCTTGTGAATACATATATCTTAGTTACGAACGTTGAAAAAAAATGTACTTCATGTAATGTGATGAAAATCACAAGGGGCTGTGCCTGCAGTAGCGCAACAAGTTGGGGCGGGCAAGCGATAACTCGCATTTCCATGGTTAATAACTAACAAATGCAATATTTTACCGTTGTGATATTCCTATTTTATCGTTCCGCGGACATGGGGCCACCATCACCACTGTTAAGCACTGCACATAACGACGTAAACTGTACAGAACGACAGTATTCTGTAATTAAAACCACTGGCGTTGTTTAAGTTATAATAACTTTGCTAATAATCGAATAACGATTAATGAAACAGAGCCACAGGTAATAAATTGCTATAAAATATACTGTGTCTTGTTGAGGCTGCTCATACGCGTTTCGACTCTTGCCAAGAGTCTCGTCAGTGAGCTTTCCGAAAAAGGATTTCTCCCGTGACCCCTCTGTCACTTAACGGTGCTAACCGTGTCACAGTTTCAAATTCACAATAAACAGGCGCCAAGTCACTGTGTGCTCAATGGTGGAGTTGTCATGCTGGTGACGTTCAAACTGCGAGTGACATATACAAAAGTCCGAGCAAATTGGGTACTATCCCCCCACCAGTGGTCCTAACCACTTGCAAACTACTAAGATCACTTCAACCAAAGCTGCAAATTGCACAACTGCCTATACTCAGTGTGCGCATCTTCACAAAGGTCTCGATTCCCAGAATAGCTTGGTCCGCAGTTGCCCCCAGAACCCCACAGGATCTTTGTTGCTCATATATGTCAATCCCCGACTCAGCCACCCCTCAGGATAGCCTTGCCGGTGCAATTCTCGCCAAAGGTGCAAAAGAGTCTCGGGTAGCCGAAAATCTGTGGAGTGTGCCCGCAGTCTCGAAAGTACGGAGACAAGTGTCGCTGCCTTGCGGCTCTCTGGACACGCCGACAACCAGTGCACAAACGGGAATGCTCTCACGGGGTCTTCCATTGCCATACACCCACGCTTCTCGTTCTGCATCAACTGCCGGAAGGTCACGCGCTTGTCCATCACCCGGACCTCCATACCGCAGTACTCCACCGCATCCGGTAACTCTTCATCACTGCCTGCCGCACCCGTCATCAGCACGCGCATACCGTGCGCATAGCAATCGTCTCCATACCCGCGCAGTGTGCTTCGTAGCCGCTTCCATTCCCGTCTCGTGCCTGTGAGAGTCCAAACCAGTGCAATAGCATCGTCCGCCTGTCGCCAGAAGTGGATAAACAGGTTGTCCGCGCCCAAGCTCATCGAGAATTCTCTCTCCCCGTATGCGCACACACAGGAAGCAGTACCCGGGCTGTCGCGTCCACCCATTCCTACTCCACGAGTCTGCCTGACCAACTTCCCGGCAATCCACACATAGTTGTGGCGCAGAGACAAAATCAGCGCACGCACCAGCTTCGATCGTGTCACCCGCACCGTTGTCACCCGAGGCACGCCCTTCTTGTACCACTGCACACCCTTCGCTCCCCGCACCGTCACCAGAAGCGAGGTTTCCCCGGCCTTGTCGAAAGCTACCGACACCATCACGTGTATGGCCTTCTCCGTCATTTTATGCTCGAGGTTGGAGAACTGATCCTTCACGTCGAACGTGTACGCGTAAACACCCCGCGCCGCCTTGGACACCGCGTTGAACTTCTCCACCACGTGCTTCAATCGCTGCGTGCCACCCAGTGTCATACTGCCACCCGCCTCCTGCACAACAAACTCGATCGCTCTACCCGCCACGTTCTGCAAAGGTGCGAGCGGTGCTCGGTTGTTGGGTTGCACTGGGCGGTACTTCTGCAGCTCGTCATCCTTGTCCTTGAGCAGTGCGTAAGTAGCTCCGAACACCCCGGTCTTCACGAACTTCGTCACCGTCCCCAACATCGCGCGGTTAAACTTCACCTCCAAGTCTCGTACCAGCTCCGCGGGTGTCATCTTCACTTCTTCAAACTGTGCTGCACTGCTCACCCGCTCATTCACAAGTAAGTCAAAATACCTCTGCTGACAGATCATAGCGCCCACACCTGCATTCCTGTCCAGGTAAAGCCTCGCGGTACCCGCACAATACCTCTCCAGCATTCTGCAATACTCGCCCGCATCGGTCACGCCCACACGCTCATCCACGGTCACAGGCCCCTCTGGAACACCGTGATCTCTTTGCCACTTCTCCAGCTTCACCTTCTGTTTCCATCGCAGCGCTGCAGTGCCCTTAAGCGTGTCCTTGAGCTCCCGCAGCTTCTTCGGCATCTCCACCACCCCCGGGGTCCGCAGTCGTGTCCTCCGAAAGTTCTCATCGTACTGAATATGCCAGTCTTCAGAGTACTCAGGGTCCACTGACAGCCTCCCCTTGAAGTGCTTTCGGAACTTGTCCAGGTGGGCGTCAGTCACCGGGAATTTCCTCGCTGCCTTGGTGTTCTGGATCAGCAGCACGTCCACATCGAACCTCGGACCGGTGGACTTGTCCACATACCCCAACGCGGACTGCGGGGCCATGAACTTGAAGCGGTGCCTGGCAAACTGCATCAACCTGCAAACACCCTCCATTGCTGCCCAGTTTCTCCACGCAGGGCAGATCACCACGATCCTCATAGGTACATTCGCCATCTTCGCAGAGTTCACCGCGTGCTCCAGGGTCTGCACGATCCTCTCCAGTGTGTAGATCGGGTTCGCCAAGCCCATCGTGAACCACCAGTGAGCATACGTGTCCACGCCCGCACCGAAAATACTGTCTTCCTGGTACGGGGTAAAGAAAGCAGCCGCGTTGACATTCATGTCGAACGGTGTTGCGAACATCTCGTCGGTCAGGGCCAGGGCCTCCCGCAGCACATCCTGGTCCGGGTATGGCGTGATCCAGTAGTCGCGGGTTATACGCTCCACCCAGAACAGCATACGCTTCGCCACAGCCTCGCATAGTTCCAGAAGTGTGCTTTTTTCCTCGACCTCGCCCCATACCACCAGTCTGAGCAGCAAGCGGTTGAACCTCTCGAACTTCACTCTGAAGATGAGTTTCACGTTCTCGTCCCTCAGCTCTACCCAGTGTTGCAGTACTCCAGCCGTACGCGTCACCGTATGCCACATACACAGCCTGCGGTCGTCCACAGTCAGAGTCACAGGTAGTAGTTGCAGGACAGCTTCGGTTTGTACACGTGACGCAGCTCCCGCAAACTGTACGGCGTACTCCGTGAAGGCCTTCTCCATGCTCTCGCCAAAGTTCACCTTCATCACCGGAGTGTCCTTCAGGTTCCTGTTCAGCACTGCCAGCGGTCCAGAACGTAGTCGGGTCGTACGTGCACAGACGTGTCCGTCAACTCGGGGAAAGTCTTCAGACGCCATATGGCACAGACACTCCGGTCTCTTCTTCAGCAACGTGAGCTCCTTGAAGTTGCAGAAAAAATCCCGTAGCTTCACCGCGCTCGTCATCACGGGCATAGTCCTGCGCCTCACAAAGTTCTCGACCATCTTCGGGACATGGAGGTCCTTCACCATCTCCTCCGTCACCTTCCGTACCCCATAGCTCTTCCAGGCATCTGCAAGAGGTAACTTCAGCGGGTACACCCCCTTCAGTGTGAAATTGTGCACCTTCTTCGCCGCGAGCGCAATATGCCTGCGCACCTTCGCCCTGTCTTTCCACGGCAAGCCAGCCCTCACTGCCTCAAAGATCCTCACTAGTTGCACCAAAGAGCACCTGTAGAGCTCCACGGTCGCCTCCGGAGTCCTCACCAGTTTCTTCACCACTTCGCTCGCCCAGACATCCCACACCGCCGTGACACCCTTCTCAAACTTCAGCACCACTGCTCTCCTCTTCACGTCGTTGAGCACATCCCTCAGCTTCCCTGCAAGGCTGGTCTCCCCCTCCTCATCGTGCACCGTAGCTGACACCTTGTTGTGCCCAAACAGGAGTTTCACAACCTTCCACGACGTCGATTCCAGCAGTCCCGGCTTCACGTCCACCACGTTCTCCACTTCCTCGTCCGTCGCTCTCGCTTGCAGCCAAACTCGAAGGTCCGAGCCCACGTACTCGCCCGACTTGACCACGGAAAAATTGTTCCCGCTGCAGTTCCTCGTCAAGCATCTCCTCCGTCTCGCTCCAGCAGCCCTCTCTGCCATTCTTCTGCGTGGGCGCTCATTCCGTACTCGCTGGCTCCTCCTCCTTCGCGCCGCCGTCACACCCTTCGGTCTCACCCCCTTGGTGTTCAGTGTTGTCGCGTGGTGTTGAGTAGAACCGATCAGAATTTTCTCCCCTGCGTTGCAATCTCGTTTCCCTGAAAAAGCAGCCAGTGGCAAATACACATAGTTAAATATGCCATAGCTCCTCAACCAGGAATAGAGTTTCTTTGCCCCCCACAGCTCAGTGTCCGCCACCACTTGCAGGTGTCCTTGGCATCGATAGTACGTGCCACTCCACGCCTTGCCCACATACGACCTGCTCGTCCACGGGGAGATCAAGACATACACGCTGTACTTGTCCTGCCCCTCATACCACCTCGTCAGCTCCTCCGCCGTCAAGTTCCCCCAATAAGGTAAGAACTGCCTCGCCCACCATCTCGGCCTCTTCGTACATAAGTGTAGAAATACGAGTCCCATAAATTTCCACAGCATCATATACTCCGCGCCAAGCTCCCCGACCGTAGAACCCCGTTGCCAGAAGTGCTCCCTTAGAGTTACCCGTAATAAAACCAGTAGCTCCATCAGGCGGTCAGCGCACTGCTGGCGGGGCCCATATCGTCAGAAGTCCATAAGGTCAAGCTCCCCCTTGTTGTGGAGCTTCACCATATGCTTGATGAGCGCGGGTCGTGTTAATCCCCCGTTCGGCTGTGCTTTGTCCCAGGTGGCGGGGAACTTCCTGGTGGCCTTGATTATGTCCACCATTCTCTTCGTCCCAGCCGCCGCCTTGAACCGTTCCTTGACGTCGTCTTCGGTCTGCTGCACCGGTGGATCATTCTTCTCCTCCTCCTCCTCTTCCTCGTCATCGTCCTCCGACACCGCAGGTCTGCGCCTCTGCTGCTTCTTCTTTGGTCCTGTGGAAGCCGCGCCCGATCCGCCAGAGCGTCCTCCCGAGACCGTAGTTGTCATCGGTGAGCTGCTTGGGAATCCCTGACCAAATCCCTGTGCCCCTGCTGCCATCAGGTTACGGTTGGTCTCGTACACCAAGTCGAGCTGCTTCGCCATCGCGTCCATCCGGTCCCGCTGCTGCCGAAGCTCATCGTGTCCGCGGCGTCTCTCTTCCCGCTGCTTCTCCTTGCGCTCCCTCTGCTTCCTGCGCTGATCCTCCGGTGTCCCCACATCGCTCTCGGAGCTGGTGCTTTCGTCAGAAGATAAGTCCCCTTTATTTTTCCGCTTCTTCTTTTTCTTTTCCTTCTCTTTCTTCTTCTTCTTGTCGATCGCAGCTTTCGCATCCTCGAGCTCCCGGTCCTTCTCTCGCAGCGCCTTCTCATTGTCCAACTTCAGCTCCGCGCTCAGCTTCTCCATTCGTGCACTGACCAACTGTTCCTGCAGCTCATTGAACTTGCTCGGAGGTCTCGGTCCGGTCCAGTTGCCTCCATACCCGGCATTGTAGCCCCCAGCGTAGCCAGAGCTAAAATTACCGCCAGCTTGATAACCGGTTGGGGGCGGGTAAGGAGGTGGAGGTGGCAATCCAGGTACTCCAGAAGGGTTGTACTGCTGCATAGATTGGGGTGGGAATTGTCCTCGTGCATGTGGGGGTACCCCAGACATCGCAGTATGATAGGTAGTAAAAAAGGCGATCGAGGATAACAGTGAGTAATCGAAACTGTATGTCACAGGTCACGATTTAAGTCGAGTAGAGTAAGATCAGTATGAATCCCACTTGTAGTACACAGAACACACGTCGTAGAACGGTACCTCGTAGAGCCCCCTTCTTTCAATACACGGCACCGCGTCGACTGCCTCGCAATAGCAGCGCGTAGAATACCGGCCAACAGAGCGTTGTTTAAGTTATAATAACTTTGCTAATAATCGAATAACGATTAGTGAAACAGAGCCACAGGTAATAAATTGCTATAAAATATACTGTGTCTTGTTGAGGCTGCTCATACGCGTTTCGACTCTTGCCAAGAGTCTCGTCAGTGAGCTTTTCGAAAAAGGATTTCTCCCGTGACCCCTCTGTCACTTAACGGTCCTAAACATGTCACAGTTTCAAATTCACAGTAAACAGGCGCCAAGTCACTGTGTGCTCAATGGTGGAGTTGTCATGCTGGTGACGTTCAAACTGCGAGTGACATATGCAAAAGTCCGAGCAAATTGGGTACTATCCCCCCACCAGTGGTCCTGGCGCTGGCGTGACACGAGCGGACTTCGTTCGCCTGTCGATGTCGCTGTCGCTGTCGCTGAAATGAATTTTTAATATTTCAAATAATTACCTTTCGCCGTAGGACTAATTTTCATGTTATCCTGCGTCCTCAGTTCGATCTGAATGGTTTTGGATTCGGTTTTCTCCAAGATGACAAACGCCAAATTATTTGGCGTTTTGGAGATGACACGACAAATTTTGGCGTTTTGCTCACTGTGAACAGCGACAGCGACTGACGATGACACAATGACATGACAATGCGGAGTGGCACGTTCTAGGGCACAAAAAAATGGTTTCACTCAGAAAGTGGTGGATGCAAGTGTGTGTGCAGGTCAGTTCCGCATGACCGCTCCACGACTCGCCATGAAGTGCTTATCAGAGGGGCATCCCGGCAGCGACAGTGGGTGCTGGTCAGAAGGCTGGCTAGCTCCACAGGAATTGTCCGTCAGTCAGTGTACCTGGCTGGCGGTGCCCGCGGTGAGAGTGAGTGTGCTTGCGGGCCTGTGGCTGCTTCTTGAGCTAAGCGACATTGAGTTGCAATCAAGGTACATCAGAAGTGATGCCAGCAACGGATCGAGTGAGTCGACTGTCGGTTGTCTCGTCAGAACAAGCAAGGACGTGGCCAACTTGCACTCGAACCATGTGGTTCAAATAATGGGCGGAGCAGGAGAATTCCACACAATGTGGACCGCCTTGCATCCGAGCTCATCTTCACCCGGGGGGCTCAGTTCTTATAAAAAACCTTCGTATGTACGGTATGTGCGCTATACTGCACGTAATAAGTGTGGCGTAAGATACGACCGCAGTGTCGGCTCGGTGAAGCAAGTAATAAGACAAGTTTTTTGAATTGTACTCGAGTCAAAGTCTGCACTGTAATAATATGTATAAACCAAAAATAATCGTACAAATAACGGTGATATACCGGAGCTATACCGCTGGTTACCTAGAAGCTTTTCGGGTCTAACCACGGACCCTCTTCAGTAGGCTTTGCATAAACTAAAAACAGCAAACTAATCTGGCATGCTTAATAGTGTGGAGTGCTTTCCCCAGTTGACTTTGGTAGAGACAGATATGTTGACTGTCACAACAGTCACCAGGAAAGGAATATACCCCGAATAAATATAAAGCTGTTGGAGAAGTGTGTCAGGCCGGTAGGCCGTCATAGTCCAGTGCTTCAACACCACAAATAAACCAGATATGCAAACATGGTTGTCAGCAAATAAACCAGGGAGTAGAGGAGGCAGTTGTCTCATGTAATAATCTCTGAAAAACTTCCACCAGTTAGTAAATACAACAAAAAATTGAAGAAAGTAAAAAAAGCAGAAGGTAGAGGAGACAAGTGTCTCACGTAATAATTTCTGAAAAACTTCTACGAGTTTGTAATACAACAGAAAATTGAAGAAAAAATCAAACTCCACGGAGAGTTCCCAGCTTCATTACCGCCAAGCAGCAGCCACCAATCGACGGGTCCAAGCCAACAAACCTCACTGCATCGGCCCTGAGGCCACCTCATTTCCATCCCACCAAGCAGACCCAACACGGCCCCCATTTCCAACGCCGTGCCACCCACATCCACCCTGTGTCTGCCCCTGTGCTTACAAGTCATTTACTTCGTCTTACTCTTTTTAGAGTCGGAGTTCGGCACACTCCAACCCCCTCATTACACGGTGCCAGAAGCCCACCGGGGTTCTGGCAACCATCCGCTCCAAGGCCTCAAATAGCCAGCCTTTCGGGTACTCTTGCCACCGCAACTCACGGAGCACATCCACCACTGCCGCCGCCTTCATACCATCTCTCGAGCAGTGCTTGTCAATCCGGTGGAGGCATTCACTGTGCTTGCCATCTTTTGGATTCTACCGCAGTCTGAGTGGTACGAGACGAACGGAAAGAAAAGCAGTTGATCACCAGCCGTCACGCCCGCCTGCACATTTTTCGTAGCCATTTTTGTGCAAACCTGCCCCGTGGCAACCTTCAGCTGCATCCCACAGAAAATCCACGAGAGCCCATCCGAAGTTTGCTCAACCGTCACTCCGTCAGGGTAGCAGGCTTGAAGGTAACCAAGGAAGACCTCCCTCATCGCCGCCAGCCTCTCAGAGTCCCCGCCGCAATCCCGAGTCGCCAGCAGTGTGCAATCGTCCATTAGCCGAGTTCCCAAGATCTTTATGCCCGCCAGCCGTTGGTCAGCTCCAAGAGACTTAGTCCACTACATTTCTCCAAAAACGCAGACGCACTGTGCCAAGCCCGGGCTTGCTCCGCCGCCAATCCCGATCCCACTGACTTGTCTCACGAGATCGCCAGCTACAGAGAGAAAGCCGTTGTCAAGAATAAACCGCACTCCTGCCAGGATCTGAGTCGCCGTCATCTTTAACGCAACCCGACGGGGGGTAATCGCCGCGTACCAAGAAACTCCCCGCCGCCCTCTCGTGCTGACGAGCACCCCTGACTTGTCACCCATCGCCTGCATTACGACCAACTCTGTCGCCTGGAGAAGTACGGCCGGCTTTAGAAACACGCACATTTCTTTAACATCAAAACTAGCCGCCATCACAGTGTCGTGTCTTTTAACAGCCGCATTGAACTTAGCCAGCCTGCTAGAAATTTCCTGTGTTGCCGCCACGTTAAAGTGTCCGTCCAACTGATCGATAAAAAAACACAGCGCGCGTCCCACCCTGTTTTGCAACATCCGGTCGGGTGCGTTGAAACAGGGCACGACGGGGCGGCGCTTTGCACAGAGTGTCTCATCTTTGTGTTTCACGATCAGATAAAGAACCCCAAACGAGCCATCAAGAAAGAACGTTGCCACTTGATCCAAGCCAGCGCCTTTATATGCCAGTTTCATCTTCCTCACCACCTCCGCGCTCTCCATTTCTGAAGGGGAATAGTTCCCGCCCTGCCTTTCAGCCCGCAACCAGCTTTGGTACACCTGGAGGCACACTCCAAATCCCATTGCCACATTTCTGTCAAGAACTCCACGAGCCAACCCCGGCATCCTGTTCAGCAACCTCCAAAAGTCCGACACCGTTGGGATCAGAGCATCCGCCGCCACCTCAACCCCGTGTTGTGTGTCACCCGTCCTCTGCACCGCACTCACCAGCTCTCCCCTGAGATTGTTCAGCAGAAGTCCCGCCGCCACTCCTCCCTTCATCAGCGTCCGAAACCGATCAAGCACACATTGCGCCTCCCGAAAATCGCGAGTCTGTGCCCGAGCTCGAGCAGCCGCCTGCCAGCAGAACTCTACTCCCCACTCTGTGGAATAGTGGACACCCGCATCACTCACCGCCTGTCCGAACGCTCGGGACACCCGCTCCAAGCCTTGGTGGGTGACCGGTTGTAGCTTCGCCGTCGCCCGGTTTTGAATTAGCAAAACACTGACATCAAAACGAGCACCGGTCGACCGATCTTTGAAGCCCAGCGCACTCTGCGGAGCCAGAAACGCAAATTTCTTCGCCTTCAGGAGACAGACGAGTTCCACCCCCTCCCTCTCATCCCAGCGTTCCCAATAAGGCACAATCAGGGCAATACGCACAGGCTTGCGCGTGGAGCTCGCAGAGAAAGAAGCGTGCTCAAGGCACTTCCGAATATGCGCCAATGTGTAAATCGGGTTACCCAGAGCGCATAAGTGCCACCAAATACGGTAAGAATTTTCCACAGCGCCAAAACACGTGTCCTCTGCATAAGGAGTACAAAAAATAACGCTGAGTACAAAACAACTACGCACAGCGGTGCACAGCGGTACGACCCGGGGTGCATGCGTATGGACGCTTTGGGCTGGGTCCTGCTCAGTAGGCTGGGGGGATGTGCCTGAAAATTGCGACATTCGTCTGAGCCGTTGTTTGCGAGCTAAGACAGACGAAGGGAGTGAATGACACCACGAATCATTCGTTCGCTTCGGCTTATTATTTCACGATCACGTGTTTTCTAAAAACCGTCGTACTGGTATTGAAGGCTGCCGTTGCCTCGGTCCGAGCTAACGAATGATTGGGTGCAACTCATCCTGGGTAGGCTGTAATGTGTCCCTCCGCGGTAAGGGGGGTATTTTGGGAATCAAAACTGACACCCGTCCCAGGAGACTCAAACACTTTTTGTATCAAGTCGTGAATCACAAAGCATGTGTAGCTGTGAAGCGCACTATATAAAAACATCCGTTTCCAAGGCAGATTTTCTACCACACAGTTAACCCCTAAACAGCGGAAACTATTTTGACGTTTCATCATAGCGTTTACGTTTTTGCCCGCCATATTTGCTACACCCATCGACAGCTAGCGAGCTTTGCATGTGCTTCGATCAACGTGAAGATTAAAACCTCGAGCTACTATCATACCGAATGCGGTAAATACTGCTCGAGATATCAAAGGTGAAACATGTCGAACCGTATGAACGGCTTTGGGTCATTATTGACCCAGACCGCTGTTTAGGGGTTAAACGGATGTAAGCCGAAAGCTATTTTTCAGAAAATGTTAGCAGTGTGCCCCTTTAGTAATTAGACAGCAGGTGCACAAGAAAAGAGGTTTCCCATTGACTAGGCATACATTCATCGTGTTCGGTGTCGTATGCTGCTTGATACCACAGTGACTCGTGAACTTTGACGATGGTGGCATGATGTAGGTGGTGGGCGCGTTTGTAGGCACGCTGTACGAGCACGCACCTTCATGAGTGTTAGTGTAGTAAAGATGCGAGCCGCACATCCTCCGAGTGCAAGGCTGCAGGTCACCGGGCTGTACTGCCCAGTAGATTGCGACTGGTAGTTCATCGTCTGAAAATACACCAAGCGCCGCACGGACGTGATTGCTGTCAACCATTGCTTGACCACATGTCGAGTGCTGCCACCATTTTAGGAGGTTGCGAACAACACAACTCACTGATGATTCCAATAACGTTGACACCTAATGTCAAGGCATAATAATCTACCGATAGTCAGTCACGGCATTAAAAAGTTGCATGTAGGTTCCTTGACCACGTGCGTGTGTTGGAATCAATGTAGTTTATTTAATTACACTCTGGCTTACTACAAAGCAACTGGCATCGATGTAGTTTATCTCCATATCTTCACAAATTTCAGGTCATATATGTTTGAAACATGCATTATGTTTAAAATATCGGACGGTTGAAATGCCAATTGATCGATGTTGCAAATGAGTGGTCATCAACAAAAAACTCAACTTTATGTCCTAGCTTATCAACTATTTATATAAGTCATACCTTGATATCCGCATTCACGATTGTGACCAGTATTATTAGCAATACATAACGTCGCAATCATGACGCTCAGGCCTGCTCGGCGGGATTCAATTCGGGTAGATTAGAAAGTGACATTTCCTTCGTTGAAAGACGTAAAAAATTTTGACCAGATCCCATAAGGTCGGAGAATTGTTTATTAAAATCTTCGTGCCATGTACTTCTTCCTACGTTGCACCAAAACTTAATTTGTCCCGTCATATGTGACCCATTCGAACGGTGCATAACTGTGCATCGCAAAACTCAGTGACGCCCGGTACCGGTGATCCTACACACGATCATTTCATATTATTCGATATGACCGATCATTATTTTTCTTGTGCACAGTTTGTTCTTTCAATTATATTTCAATGGAGCAACGGACGAAGAGTAAAAAGGTGACCAGTCAGAATCCGACTTCCACGAGTAAATCGCGAGAGCCTGTCACGCCGACGGAATCGTGATCTCAGAACCCGGGGGCTCTTAAGTATGCTAAGGAAGCGCTGGTCGCTCAACTGCATGCATACCCCCACCCACTAGTACTTGAATTACATCAAGTAAAATTGTCAGGTCATAATTACATCAAGCAAAATGTTTGTAACTCACATATATGTATTCCTAACACGAATACCTATTTTTTTAGCACTTGATTTAGCCCGTTAGCAGCCGCATCATATGTACCATACATATTCGTCAGTTACAAACATGGGAACCTTGTTTTACTTGATGTAACTCAATTAACCGTGCGTGGGGGTATGCATGCAGTTGAGCGTCCAGCGCTTCGTTTTCGCACCTAAGAGCGCTTTTTAACCCCTATGGAGCGGTTTGTACCGTATACGGTACAACCACTTCAAACTCTAAGCTTGGATTCATTTCTCAGCCCGATAGCACTTGTCGGAATCGGCCATACTAGCTTCGCGCACCCGTTGCAATAGTTATATATAATACTCAACAATTTATTCTACACATATACTTATAGTATTCACTCTGGCTTACCACCAAGCATTGTGCGATATGTGCCAAGCAACAGAGGCATCCGATTGTCAAATCAGACCGTGATAATTACGACGCGTGTCCCGGCGTGACGGGGCAAACAAGGCTACACACGAAGTGATTCACAGCGTGAAACACACATAATGCAGGTATGAGCGAAGGTCGCTGCATACACACATATATATACTTAGTATATATATCTCACCCAAGGGCAATTTTGTTGTAATAAAATCCCCAAAGTTGCTTATTTCTAGGCATGAATTTTGGGTCAAAAGTATCTTAAAGTGTGTAAAATCGAGGTGTAGATGCCATTCATCGACAAGAATTTGTTGGTTCAGTGACCACTATCATATCAAATGACCATGCACCTCATATGGGCAATACTTACTTTCCCAACAGTCGATTACCCCCGAAAACACACAATATGGCCTTAAGTATGGAAAATATTTGACAAATGATGTTTTTTCGTTGTTTTTTGATGTTTTTTTCACCTTATTGCTTGAATATTTCGATGCAATTGTGCGTTTAACTACAGCCACCATTACCAATTTCAAGGCATAAGTAAAGGCGATTGTTTTATGGTCGAGGTGCGACCTAATACTCGAATAAGCGGTTGTGAGAACTGATTTTTGACACTTTTGATTGCTGGAAAACGTGTTTTTTGGCTTGTATATCACCGATATATCGTTGTATATATAATGCGATCATGTATTTTATAGATCAAAATCACTTTATAGGAGTTATGGAACATGTAACGAATCACCCACACTTACCAAGGTACCATACACCGTGAAAACGGCACATTTGTGAAACTAGTGCTTTTGGCAAAAAGTTCCATCCGCTCCATAGGGGTTAACCTAAGACTATGATAATGCCATTGAAATTGATAATGCCAAGTCATGGGAATCGCAGTAAGATTATTGATGGTCCCGCCAAGGAACAGCGACATGTGGAGGGGTCATGTGGAACCGAGCCATTCTCACTTCCAATTAAATTTACCGAAGTGGCAGGTATCAAGCCTTGTTTTCACTTTAGTATTTACTTTGTACTTCACTTTGTTTGTAAATGTCACTTTTAAACCCACATAAAATGAAGTTTCATGTGAATTAAAAGTGCACATGTGCAAGCCAAATTTTTATATATTTAGGCCTTGAAAAGACCTTTCCAACAATGTCCCGATGTTGTATTTCTCGCTGTTACCGGCTGTTACTTTTTAAATCGCAATCTAGCACTTATAATTTCGGATCTAATCCCACTACGTATGCAAATCTCAAAAACCAAAAGGGTTTCACATAGAATAAATGTGAGTTCTAAATCCGACGTGATTTGATCCTGCCGAATAGGCCCGAGCGGCTCGTCCTGAGTGCACAGGTGGGGTTGTGGGGTCGCTTGCCCCAGCTGCATCCAGGCAGGGCTCTTCTTGGTGAGGCCACTTCTAGACAGGGTTCATCATACATCTGTACACCGATGCGCACGCATGTTTGATGGGTTCAGCAGGGGGGCAATCCTGATCCATGTGCAACGTTTTAAATTACACTCTGGCTTACTACAAAGCGACTGTGCAACGTCCCCACTGAAGGGCGCCGCCATCCCTCAGCTCCCCACTGAAGGGTGGCGCCACCCCCAGCTCCCGCGTGTTTTGTTTCCCCATGTTTTGTCATCTACTTCCCACAGCACTGAAAAGACAATATACGTTGAAACAAACCTCGTCAGATACGAGCAGTTCATATGCATGCCGACCGCGGCTCATCACGTGATGAAGCTATGCTCGTGAACTACTTGGCCATAACGAGTTGCATGACTCACCAGAAGGAGGCGTACATGTAATCATCCCTGGTGGGGAAAGTGAGGGAGATACCAACTGTGGTAGGAGCGCCACCGGGTATGAGACTGAGTTGATCAGTTGCAATGCAGTCAGCACTGGCATCGACTCTTCGGGTGGCACGATACGCCCCAGAACCGCCGCGGCGATGCATAGATACAGCACAAGCCCCGCCGCTACACGGCAGTCGTCGTTCCCTGCGCTCTGCTCCTTTGCAACTAGAACTACCAATACCTGTATCACAGCATCCAACCAAAATCCCAAGAATTGTTTGGAGCTCACCTGGGCCCGTTGCATCACGCCTTTTGCTACAAGCCGTCCAAACCCTCGAGGCATATTCTTGGTACAAACCATGCAAATCCATGATGCATAGTTCACCATAGCCCATGCGACATCCCCTTCATTCACTTTTTTCTGTTGTGAGCTGCGTGAGCCGCTGACTTGCATATCTTCCCCTTATGCCAACCGACCTTCACATATCCCTACTCGTGTAAAACTCGTAATGCAGCAAGCCGTTCTGAGCCCCACGTGGCAAACCAACAATTGGTTGCATGGACGCATATTAGGGCTATGTGCTTTTGTAAAGTGAGAATTGCCATGTCAGTTGCTTGTTTGCCATGATTTTCCCGGCACTCACCGCGAGTTGGAAGATGATGGCAAGATTCTCCCCGTAGGTACTTATTGGAAAACCCATGACGACATCGTATAGCGCAGTCAGGTACGTCGAGGTGAGCTTCAACCAATACATCTGAAGGCTCAGACCCGCGGCACTGCGACTGCGCACGATGCGAAAAATCTGCAAAATCACCACGCACCGCCACCCGCTTGTCACCCTAAAAACAAGCGATGCCACTGCTTTGCGCACTGAGTCAGATCTGCGCCGTGGCTGCCGGGGCACGATCGTGTGCACTGCCGCCAGGCCTGCTTGTGGTCACGGAGATAACCAGAGATGCCGATAGTTTTGTCAAGATGAAGGTGAGGGAACACGTTTCGGTTTGTTGTGGGGTGCATCAGAAGAAAGTGCAGCTTCAGTTCGTCAGGTTTGAGGTATGCCATGACGAGGTTAGCTGGAGGAGAACCGCTCCTTGGCATGGAATTGAGTGGAACCCTCAAGTCTGAACAAATATGGCAGTTTGGAAGCAGTTGAACGAGTGATTGGGAATAAGCAATAAGGTTGAATTTATTTCTCGATTTCACGATTGTGAGGAGCAGCTGGGGAAATTGCATTGCGTATTGTATTGAACAATCAGATCCCACCTCCTGAATGTGATTAATGAGTTGTGGGTCGGGGAAGACCTAGGTTTCATAGTTACACAACTGTGCTGACAGAGGGAGGGATTAGAGCGCCCCCTTCACATATCGGACCTGGGGAGAGTAAAGGAGGACGCTTCCAAAAGTGATGAGATAGCCAAGACCACTGGCGACCGCCTCCGTGCTGATCGACAAAGCTGGATCCATTGGGCGCGTTGAGGGCGCATCCCCAAAGATATTCCCAGGCACTTCGAAGAAATTTATAGCCCTGTAATGATTTACTTTCAATGGTGATAGTTACCGCGACATTCAGGGGACGAGTTGCGGAAATGCGGTGTTAAAGGCAGCGAAGGTCACCTGATTTGAAGGTCTCCGGTACGTTCACAAGTTCGTTTTGAAAGCAGGCCGAGTTTCGTCATGTTGTGTAGGGTGCAGCCAGATGGGCACCTGGGCAAAATGAAGGATAGCGCGACAGGATGCGATGCTCTGTTCTTTCTCGTGAGCGGTGGGTTACGTGACACGCGAGATATATCACCGCAAGTCAATTTTACCAACTCCATGATTATATTGAGCAGCGAGCTATGCGAACCTTGGTAGGGCGTTGCTGCTGCAGCCTGGTTTCACAAAACAACCAGAGGGCGAGACTTGAAGCTTTGCTGAGACTCCTCCCCCTTGTGGTCCAGTCGATGCTCAAAAGACTTTGACGCACTATAACTAGTCGCGAATCGCTTATTGATTATCAGATCCCGGTAGTTACTTGAACCATAGATATGTTGTGGCAAAGTGAGCTAGTTTGCCTCGACGATGCCTGCTGTGCATTTTAATCTCGTGACGACCATCGTGAGTTGTGCAAAGTCGTGCAATATCTCGTGTGGATTGCTGTAATGTCGCCACACGCTGCAGCGCCAGCCATGCATGCTCCCGCGCCAGCAATATTTGCGGAAGTCACTCAGCGCAATCATGAACGATGGCATATAATGTAAAATATTACACGCTGCACCGGTGTGCACTCCACATGCGATGCATGCATGTGTGTGCACCACACGCGTAGTGCGCATCGTGCACTGGCACATATGCATACAACATATCGATCATGATTCTGCTCTTCTCCGACAGTGGCAACGGTGTCCGTTGCCGGCCGACGTGTTTGTGGTATTATCGCATGTGGGAACGGTCACCTCGTTTAGAATGTAGGCTCTACGAATATGTGCGACTCCGCTTTGCAGACTAGAACACTCGTGGTGGAGGTTGATGAGACAACCGCCGCGTGCTCCGTTTTACAATATTTCAGTTGGTATATCTGGTGCAAGCTCTCTCGCACGTTCATGCTTGTGCACTACATTATGCATGTGTGAGATTAGAAGCGCGTGTGAATTGATGTCGCCATGCCCAGCAACCAACCATGCATGCTCTCGAAACAAATTAGCTTTCGCACGCACGCACGCACGCATCGCGCGCGCGCGTACACATCAATCACACGCACGCACACGACCGTCAGTATACATTCCGTATCATGTTGCGAATAACAGAGTATTGGGAATGAATGAATCTCGATCATCGTCTAAAAACCTTCATTTTGACACAATTTTCGTCGTCTAAAAAAATTGCCACGTCATCTAAAATGTGCCACGTAAGCGACACGTAATCGACACGTAAGTCGTCCCGCAAGTTTTATTACAAAATATTACTCAAATTATTTATTTGTGCATGATGCTTTCGTGATAGTTGGGTAATGGTAGGACAACACGCGGTTGGGGGCGAAGATCGCGGGGCTCTCCACGGTTGCTGCCCATAATGGGGGGTCTGTGCCGGGGAACTCGCCGCCCCCTCCGACCCTCGATCCTTGCCTGTGTATAAGCAGGGCCGTCATCAAGAGGTAGTGACGGCTCGTCGAAGGGGGTGCTTTCTGCAAGGGGGTGGCTGGTCAGGTCATTCCTCGGCAGCGATGGGGCACCAGCTGAGCGGTAGGTGCGTCGCAAGCGGGTCCCAGAGGTGAAGGCCACGCTCTTGGGATGGGGACGATGGCCCCAAGGGTCTCTGCGTCCTCGTGCGCGTCGGGGTTCCACTGGCTCTGACCGCTTCTCCAGGGCGGAGAGGGTCTGATCATCAGGGCATGACCTCACTTCCTCGAAGGGCAGGGTCTGGGGCTGGTCGCCGGCCAGTCATTCATCGCTCTCCAGCGGGGGGAGGCCGTCACCCTCCACAAGCTCGATACCCGCGTGAAGAGCTGCCAGAAACGTCCAGAAGCTGCTGAAAGTGCTGTTTGGAGGAGCTTTCCCCGCTGCTGATGGCCGTGAGGGCGGTATCAGGGGTTTCTAGGCTATCCTATGGGGTCTAAGGAAGGAGTTTTTGGTGGTGGGGGCTACTGGGGGAGGTTTTGGGGTAGGCTGGAAACTGACTAAAACGGCTATTTTGGGCTGTTTTGTTGGGCTGTTTTTCGCCTTTTTAGGGCTCTGGGAGGGGGGCTATGAGGGTTTTCTGGCTACTATAAACCGGGGAAACCCTTTAGGGTGCCCTCTGACGGTTGTTTGTAGCCTGGGGCTGACTTGGAACTTAAGATCGGAAAACCAATCTTGACCAACGAGAGCCTGGTTGGGCCTCCAGTGTTAAGGGGACGTTATGCTGATATTTGGTAACTTTTGGCAGCAGAATACGAGTTCCTTCTTTGAAAAAAAATAGTATTTCTGACGTAAAAATTGCGCAGAGGTTCCCAAAAGTTCGGCTCTCCCCCTTCAGTATAACGGAAGTTACAGTGTGGCCGTGGCTGAACGCGCGGAGGTGTTCAGGCAACGCTTATTGATACCAATTGTGCCTGGGGCACTACGACAGATGCTCGGAAATATGTTTTTGATTGAACGTGCAAAGGTACACAATTCGGATTTTATAGTATACTGGATCAGGGCCAGATTGAGGTACAAACGATAATTCGGTTCCGAGTTCTGAAGGCTAAACACTTCTCAAGTGCTCCACTTATTCACTCGTCACTCAGGTTGCAGGGTCAACCACTCGGCAGCCGATGTCACACTTCGGCTCAACGTTCAATTCCCGATCCGATCTCATTTCTAATTCCGATTCGTCATTCTCGATTCAGATGTCGACAGACTGACACGATGACTGCCCCACAGTACTGTCATACCACTGTACTGTCATACTGTCATACTGTCATAGCGTCATACTGTCATACTGTCATAACCTTGACATCTGATATTCGATTTCATTGTCTTTTCAACCCCGATGCGAATCCGACCATTCTTCGAGGGTCTGACTGAGTGCCACGATGACACCCCCCACAGTACTGTCATACTACTATAGTGTCATACTGTCATAGTGTCATAGTGTCATACCCCGGACATCTGGTATTCATTCTCATCGTGATTTCAAGCCCAATTTCACTGTCATCGTGCCAATCCCAGATTACCCCCGATGACACACATACGGACGCATAGGCATATCGGCTCACGCTGTGCCTCCGGGCACACAAATGTTGCACGAGATTGAGTTGGACACATCGAACGACGAAATGGGTGTAGGAATCACCTCGCATCGTTCTCCTCCAGTTCTTTTGATGGAGGATCATCAGGTGGAAGTTGGCTTGGAACGGCTCGGGGATACCATGTGAGGTGCCGTCGGATTTGCCGACCTCCAAGGAGAACGGGAACAGCCCGAGCCGCACATTGCATGCATGGACAAGGTCGCCGCGTCGAATCAGGAGGTAGAGCTCTCCTCCTGATCAGCGAGCGAGCGATGCTATACTGTATATCAATGGAGTTGGACACCGCGCGCACGTGTGCGTGAAAGTAGGTAGACCCCGCCACCGCCGTGCCAAGATACATATATTTAGTTAGGCATGTCCGTGCGTGTGATGACCGAACCACATGCATCCCAACCCCAACGGTACTTTCGATTCCGTGCGTTGTTTATAATGTAGGGGTGGGTCATGGACTCACCCGGACGCCCAGGTGGGCAACTCGCGAAAACGCAGTCCTCCTTCAATCGCGGAGGGAAGCACCGGGGCGGTTGCACCAGGCATTGTTCGAACGACTACAGTCGAAATACGGGAAGTTCGACGTGGATGCCTGTTGCGGACCAAAAGGCCGCGGTCGGCTGGTGGACAAATACTGGGAAAACTGCCTAAAGGAGCAGTGGAGAGGACTTCACGTGTGGTGCAGCCCCCCACATGACAGCGACCATCTCACCATCGAGGCTGTACTCCGCACCTACGTGCATGAGTGGCGGCAAGACCCCGAGAACACCTCTGCAGTGTTCCTGCTGCCGGACCTACAGTCGCGCATGCCGCAGTGGAGGAAGCTTTTCAGACGCGCGGGGATGCGTATTGAGGAGGTCATCCCCACACATGACTCTCAGGGGAAATCCCACCCAACTGTTTAAGGGAACAGATGGAGTGCTGCAGGACCTCCCATGGCCGATGCTGGTGGTGTATGCTCCACCCTCGAGGTCGAGACCGCAGAGGATTCGACACCAGCGAGTGCCCCCGCCAATTGTTGATGCAGGCAAGGCGTCAAAGATGCGGGACGCGCAGGGCACAGTTTCTGGAGGAGATTTCCTTGAGGCCCTGCGGGACGAGTACAGCCGAGACGGGCCCCTTCGTACTCTGCGGGAGCAAGTACAGTCAGCTCCCCATCACAGCACGAAGCACTTCCGCATTGTTGGCGAAGTGCTGTGGCGGGTAGCTGCGGGGCACTACCAGCTGGTCCTGGGTGAGGACTCGCCCCTCCGGGAGATTGTGTTCCGCGAAGCCCACGACTCCCTGGCAGCGGGTCACACAGGGCGCGACAAGACACTTGAAAGGGTTCTTCGTCGATTCTGGTGGAAGAACGCCTCGGATGATGTGGGGGCTTGGGTGGCGTCCTGCCCCACTTGCCAGGCTGTGAAACCCCGATCGTCATACCCTGATGGACTGCTTAACCCGCATTCGATCCCGTCGCGAAACTGGCAGGACGTGGGTGTGGACTTTGTCACCGGTCCACCTTTGACCGAGCAAGGGAACGACGTGTTCGTCGCCTTCACCTGTAAGCTCTCGAAGATGGTCCACGTGGTCCCCATTAACTTCGGGGACAGCTCGGCAGCCACTATTGCTCGCATCTACTTCGACACCGTGTGGAGGCAGCATGGCGCGCCTATGAAAACGTGTCAGCGACCGGGACCCACGCTTCCAAGACGCGTTCTGGAAAGAGCTGATGCGGTTGATGGGGGTCAAGGTGGCGCTGACCACCCCTTACAACCCCCGATCTGATGGTCAAGCGGAGCACACCAACCGGGTCGTGGAGGATATGCTTCGCTCCTTCGTCGATGATAATCCGGAGGAATGGGACCTGTACGCCACCAACGTCGAGTTTGCTATCAACGACTCGCGCAGTGACGTAACCGGTTTCACCCCCTTCGAGTTGTGCTATGGTGTGTCACCCATGTCACAGCTTGGCATGTTTCTAGAAGCTGCCCAGTCTAACGATGGGCGACGCAAAGGAGGGGTGGGGACTGCACATGAATGGGCGTTTCGTTTTCGTCGCAGCTGCGGGACGCGCGGGGTAGACTAAAGATGGCACAGCAGCGGCAGCGGGATCTCTTCGATCAGCGCCATGGGCAGCGGGAGTATGCGGTGGGGGACCTCGTCTGGGTAGAGGCCAAGCACCTCACGGAGAAGCTCATGAACAGGTCCCTTTGCAGGAAGCTCAGCAAGCGCTGGCATGGGCCGTTGGCGGTGACGGAGCGGTTCTACAGTGACATGCAGGCGGGTCTTCCGGAGGCAGACCGAGGTGCTCCGGTGGCTTATCGACTGCAGCTCCCCCACGCTGGCGTATACATGATGTGTTCGCACAACATCGACTGAAGCCATACGTGGGAGGGGCAGATGCGTTCGCGTCACGCCGACAGCCAGCAATCCCAGAGGCGGTGATAGTTGATGGACAGCGCGAGGCCCATGTGGGTCGCATTCTGGCTCGACGAGTTCGCATCTCCCGAGGAAAGGAGATTGTGGAATGGAAGGTACGCTGGACGGGCTACTCAGAGGCTCACGATTCGTGGAGGACTCGAGACAAGCTGGAGCGTGGAGCACCTCTGCAGCAGCTTAAGGACTTTGAGACCGAACGTCTGGCCATGGAGGGCCAGGTACGTGGCGCTGCATTACGTCGTCGAGAGCAACGCCGTGATACACCCAGTTCTGCTGCGGTGGCGTCAGGTGCCTCTTTAGCCTACCTGTTGGCGAGACCCTGGAAGGAGGAGTTTGAGAACCCCACCGACGAATGCCTTCCTTGGGAACAACGTGGAATGACGAGAGAGGGCGAGGTCACCTATGTCACTACCCTCGCTGCACTTGATACTCGGCCAGTACGGATATTGGTATTGTTCAGTGGAACAAGCTCCGTGGAAAAGGAGTTTGCCCGCTGCTTCCCAGCCTCGAGATCGGTAACTCTGGACGCTAACCCGCTTTGGCGGCCGACTCACGTGACGGCCATTGAGAGCTGGGATTATTGGAGGTATCCCCCAGGGTACTTCGACGTGGTATGGGCAAGCCCCCCTTGTACCCAGTACCGTCAGGCCCGCACCACTGGAGGTCCGCCCGATTTCGTCACAGCGGACGCGTGCGTACAACGCACCCTAGACATCATCGAGTATCTCCGTCCTCAACACTGGTTTGTGGAGAACCCGATGGGCCGTTACCCTGACGCCCTGCGTTTCAGGCCAGTAATGAGCCATTTACCGGCGCCCCTCACTTGCACCTACTGCATGTATGGGAAACGATACATGAAACCTACGTGTATATGGACGAGCTCGCCTCCGCCCGAACCCTTACTGCAATGCTCTGCAGCGACTCCTTGTTCGCATCGACGTGCAACAGGAGTTCACCCTGATACTGCACAACTGGGACCGAGTGGTCATCGGAAGGGGATGCAGAAGTCACACGCAGTGTATCCAGTTCCAGAGGGTCTACTGCGGCATCTGTTCCAGCACTTGACTTTTGGAGGCGCAGGAAAGTAAACGATGTTACGGTCATAACCCTTGGACCGAGTGCAACCGATCTACGGCAAGCAGAGTTTCGAAGGAGAAGACGAAGACTGAAGACCTGCCTTAGATATCGGTTGTGTGCGGTTGGGTGAATCCGGGATGAGCGTTGGCAGCGTGATCCTTGGTGAAGCCCTTCTGCTACGCTGATGAGCAGAGGAATCACGAGACCCCTGTACGCTATTGTATGTGTGATTATGCTTTAGTCGTGGTTTCAGGGGAAAGTCCACTCCTAACGGGGGGAGAGTTGTGCCAGGAGGCACGACGTACCTGCTGAGACACCCATAGTAGGGGGGTCTGATTTCGATGAGAATAAGAGTAGCGAACTATTAGGGAAATTAGTGAGTGGATGTGACATTGCCTGAGCGAACAGTTGGGGGAAATAATCTGTGAGCTCAGAGGAGAGAATAAAGAGAGGCAACAGAGTTGGTCTCTCAGACTTGGACAGCAAATGATATAACTCTTGCTGTCTGGGTTTATGTTGAATAGTATATCTGAATATATGATATGATTCTTCAAGATAATAGAGGATAATAGTTTACTCCTGGGAATTCCCCTGGGACAGCTCCCTTCACATACTCCATGCGAGGGACGCCCACCTCCACGAGGTCCATGTACCACCGTGCCTGGCGTCGACTCAGCTCCCTCCCTGACTCCATCAGCCATTCCAGAGGTCGATGGTCTCCTTGCAGCTTGAAAGCAGTGACGATTAAGTAGTGCCGCCAAGTTACCGTGGTACAGTGGTGGAGTCCACAGAGTTCCCCCTCTCCCGTGTGGTAATTCTGCTCTGCTGCAGAAAATTGTCGGCTCTCGTAGGCGATCACCTTGAGGCCTTCGCCACAGTCCTGCATCAGAACTCCCCCCAGCGCTACTCCGCTGGCGTCGGTTTGCACAAAAAACGGGGCCGATCCATCAGCCGCTGCTTTAACGTTCGACAGGGCCAGGACAGGAGCATCCACCAGGGCAGCCTTCAGCTCCTCGAAGGCCCATTGCTGTTCCGGACCCCACTTCCACTCCACATCGTTCTTGGTGAGCATGGTAAGGGGCTGTGCGATGTCGGAGAAGCAGTGGATGAAACGTCGGTAATGCCCAGCCAAGCCCAGGAATTGACGAACGTGGGTCGCGTTCTCCAGCGCCGGCCAGTCCCGCACCGCTGCCACCTTGTCATGTTGGGGTCTGCCGCCCTCGCTAGACAGGGTGTGACCAAGGAACTTCAAGGACTCCTTCAGCATCTGCGCCTTGGACGCCTTCAGGTATACACCTTTCTCCCGACAGGTTTGCAGGAAGGTGCGCACGTTCTCATAGTGCTCCTGAACTCCCCCCTTCACAGTGAACAAAACCACATCGTCGATGAAGATTCGTACGAAGGGAAGGTGTCCTAGCGCTCTCTGCATCCTTCGCTGGTATTGTGACGGGGAATTCTGTAGTCCTTGAGGCATCACCAACCACTCATACGAGCCCATCTGAGTGGCGAACGCCGTCTTTTCCACATCCTCCTCGGCCATGGGAACTTGCCAGAACCCATCCACGGCGTCAAAGGAGGAGAAATGAGTGGCACCCTGCATCTCATCGAACATCAGCTGAATGTCCGGCAGTGGATACCGATCCCTCACCGTCTGAGAGTTCAGCTGGCGGTAATCCACCACCAGGCGCAGGTTGTTAGGCTGGTCTGGTTTGGGTACCATGAGGCATGGCGATGCGTAGGGGCTGGCCGAAGGTCTGATGTAGCCCTTTTCCACCAGTTACTCGATACGTTCGCGCAGCTGTCGAAGCTCCTCCACGCGGACATACGGTAGGGGCGACGAAACGGAGGTCCTCCTTCCTTGTCCGCCTTCAGGGTCACCCTGGCCTCGTCCTCCAGTGACCGCCGTAGTTTGGAGATGTCGGGGAGGGCGTCACGCAACTCCTCGGAGAACTCCTCAAAGAGTGCTTGAAATTTCGCCCTCCAGTGGGGCGACACCTTAGCATCCTTCGTGTCCTGCGGAATGTCCTTAGCCGTGCCCCCTGTGTCTGGCGGCTCCAGCTTCGCCGGCGGGGCACTGGCTGTGGGCTGCTCGGGACGTCGCACCGGGTGAGTCTCCGCCGCGTCGGCCACAGTCTCGACCGAGAGACACGCCGCGTCAACAGCCTCAGCATCGGCCGCGATGAGATCCGAGTCGGGGTGATCACCGGTCGCAGTGGCCGCGTAGGCTGACTCGTGCTCCCCGCCGTCCCTGCGCGCCATCATGAGCCACGCCGGCTGACACGAGGTGTCACCCGCAAGCCTCCTCGTCTCTGCGTACAAGAGGTGCTTCCACAGCTGCACCGCAGTAAAAAAGACCTCGTCGATGAGACCCGCGCAGTCACCGCCGCGCCCACCAGCACTCTTGCCCGGGTTGCGGCCCGCTATGGTCACCAGCTCTTTTCCCCCTCCCTTCGTCCTCCGTGCGAAGGACACAGAGCCATGACCAGAGTAATCCAGCACAATGGGGGAGAGGCTTCGCAGCCACTTCCCCCCCAGCACCACGTCCACCTGAATCCCGAGCGGCAACACACGCATTGCCATGGCCGACTCATTGTACGTGGAGCCCGCTGCGGTGGGGGCCGTGAACTTCGAGTATGCATTAGCGCCAGATAACCGACCCGTCCGCTAACGTCACCTTCATCCGCGGACCATTTTGCACCCGTAGACCACAACGTTTCGCACACTCCTCGGAGACGAAATTGTCTGAGGCCCCCGAGTCCACGAGCACCTTCACCCGCTTGCCACGCAGGTACGCGTAGAACACCAGAAGTAACGCGCCATCCTCGTCGTGAGCTGCAGCGAGGTGGGCGGTCCACAGCACGCCACCGCCACACAGGATGCGCTTACAACGGCCGACGCCCGCCTCCAAGTTTTCATCGCTTTCGTCCTCACTGTCATCGTCGCCTGCTGCATCCGGAACTGCAGGGTCTACCTGCTGCGGATCATTTGCCCTGGCCAGCTGCTGGGTCAGGTCAATGTCATCGACTTCTGGTGACGAGTCACGCAACCGTGGTTCATCTTCCATTGCAGCGACGGGGACATCAGCACCAAGCTCGGTGGCCTCGCGAGACTTGTGTCGTTCTTGTTGTTCGCCGAACAAGTCCTGCCTCACCTCCGCTGGCGTCACTGCTGCTTGCTGCTCCCGATACTGGTGCACCCTGTACAGGCTGCACCATGCGTCTGGCATCCCCGGAATGTTCCCCCCAGAGCCAGGAATGGTCCCCATAGCTGAGACAGCAGCCGAGGTCACCCCCACAGAATTTCCACCCACATCCCCTGTAGCCCAGGGGTAAGATGGGGTGGAGCCGATGACCGCGAGCGACTCCTCCGCTGGCGATCCGCGCTGTCGGCTACGCAAGCGTAGGAGGCCTTCCGTCTTCCACGTCCGATGCCCAACCGGGCCCTTCTGCTCCAACGCGTCGGTCTGCTCCGCGGGGCTCATCTCATCCCATGCAAGGCATAGACATAGAGCCCGCGGTACCGCGAGGTCCAACGCGTGAACCTGGGGGGAGCTTTTGCCCGTTCCATGCGCCCCCCACGGTTCCTGCAACTGGGCCGACACGTGATCCATTAGGCGCTGCTGTCGCGATGGCAGCGGTAGAGTGCCCAATGGTGTGTGGTGGGCCGGGACTTGCTGTTACAGGCACATCAGGTTCATCTTGTCCCTGATGTTGTTCAGCTCGCACCGTCTCTTGTATCTCCGAGCCGGGGTGGTAGATGTTCTCATCCTACCACCAGCGTCCTTCATCCGCTGCAATGCAGCGCGGACCTCCGTCGTCGACTTGCGCTTCAGACCCTTGCGCAGTCGCGTCACCAACGCTTCCATGGAGAGCGATCCCGCTGGCCGCCTAAAATGCCAAGCATTCAGACGGCCAGAGGACGCGGCCAAGCAGGGTCTGTAAATGCCCTCGTAAGCCCAGGGCTCCAACACAGAGTAGTGCTCCGGCATGGGATCGTCGATGAGAGGAGTCGCCCCCGCTGTGGCGGGAGCCGACCGAGAGACCTCGACAAGAGAGCAGCGGCTTGCGCCACCCCCTGGCCCCTTGGTCGAAAGGGCCCTTAGACCCTATTGCCGATCCGGCGCGGCCGGCAGCTGGCTGGCTGCCGAGGGCGCCTGCTGCGCCTCAATGATGCCCTCCACCAGATCCGTGCAATCAGTGAGGGCCGCCAATTCAAGGATTGCGTTGACGTCCGCGGCGGCGAGTGCTTGCACTTCTCCTCGTAGATCCTCCGGCGCCCAGGAGATGTCCTCGTCCTGAGCGATGGCGAAGAACATCAAGGTTGGGTTTGCGCGGAGTCGAAAAATGCAAAGACTTTTCAAAAATCTTTTATTCGATAAATAGTTCGATCAAAGCAATCCAAACATACTGCGAACTTCGGGGGGCAAATTGATCAATGTATGAAAAAGTTATGGCTGTTACCGCTCGGTCGCCTCCCATACTTAATAACCATACTTAAGGACATACTTAAAATGCTTATATCTCGAGATCTAGAATTTGAAAAGTTTTTGCAATTTCCGACTCCGCGCAAACCCAACCTTGACATATCAGCCACCTGCCGCTTGTCTCTGGACAATCTCTTAGGGGCGTTTGCCTTCCACGCGGCCAGCTTGGCTGCGTCACGACAGTCCCTCACCAGGTGCCCTTGCCGTCCGCACGCGTAGCACGATCGCGTCTCTGGTGCTGGAAGACCAGGAGGAGCACGAGGAGGAGGCAGCCCGGGAGAAGGAGGAGGAGGAGTCGGTGTGTCCACTGCAGTCAACTCGAGTTCGTCTGTCAACGCATTCAGGGTGCGTCCACGGCGTTGCTGCCAGAAGGGGGCTGGAGATGTCGGAGCTCTTCGAATGGCTGCATCCGCTGCCTTGGACGCCTTGCTCGCCTCGATGTCGCTGGCGAACTCCAACACCTTCAGGACTGCGGAGGTGACACCACGGCTATGTCCTTCAGCTCGTGCTCGACCCTCCCATGCCTCTGGATCATTCAGATCCAGGTTCACCCTTCGCATTTCCAGCCCCACCTTGCTGTGGTGCACCAGTCCTCGCCAAAAGTGGTGGCCAAAGTCGACGTCCGAGACGGATACGCAGCCCGGAACGACCTTGGCCAGGAAGTTGACGGTTCGCTGACGTGCAGACAGCCTCGAGTGGAAGGCGTTGGCTGTCTCCTTACTCGTCTGTCTGCGAGTGAGCCCATCCCTTAGCTTCTGTAGCTTCTCTATGGCCAGCATGCTGAGGGCCAGGTCCCCGAAGAATATGTCGGCGTCAGCGTAACGCCTCATCCAGCCAGTCGAGGTGCCCACACCACCGGCAGCTTTCTCCACGAACTCCCGTTGCTCTGCACCCAAGCATTCCTCTGCTACCTTCCATAAAATGTCGGAGACGATGGCAATGTACCCGTCCCCGGTGCAACTGACCTGCCTGCAGGCCCTCTAAACCAGCTTGTTGTCCAACAAGTTCTGCACCTTCCTTGATAATGTTTCCAGCTCATTGATCTTGTCGTCCTCAGACAGATCTTCTCCAGAGGGGAACTTGGGCACTGTGTTCACCAGTTTCCCCAACGCCTCCTCTATCTTCTGCTCACTGTTGAGGTCGCGACTGCTGGGTTCTCCCGCGGCGGACGAGGTGGCTGCAGGAGTGAAGGTTGCTGCATGAGCTGACAGATGGGGTCGAGAATGGCTTGGTCCATGGCCAGTCGGAACTGCCGTGGGAGTAGGGGTTGCAGGATGCTGAACAGAGGGAGGGGCTGCAGTGAGGGCTAGAAAATGGGCTCGGCCGTCAGGCGGTGGCGGAATTGGAGCCTGAGATGAAGTGGAAGGAGTTGGTATGGGGGCAAGGACAGGATGAGACTGTAATTTCCGGTACCACTCCGACTGCTCCACGTCGAGCCACGCTGTAAGACAGTCGGGGTCCAGGAGGTGGATCTCATACTCGAGGGTACTGGGAACGTACTTCCATTCCGGCCTTGGATTCCCCGAGCCCGCTGGTCTGCTACGGTACTCCAGCAGGGCCGCGTCCACTACGCCTCGGTCCACCACCCATGCATGCGTCTCCATCTCCGGGGTCGTCAGTAGGACTGGGGGATGTGCCACTGTGCCCCCCATGTCAAGATACTCCCTCAAGGATACCCCCAGCATGAGGATGGCCTTGTAGAAGAGCTCACGACCCCCGTCTGCTGCTGACCTGATCGTGGCCGCCGGCATCGCAAATGGGTATCCAGAATCCGCCCAAGACTGCGGCACCCATAGGGTGTGTCCATCCCGCGTTACCAGTAAAGCTCGCCCCCCGATATCCACCTTGACCAGGAGAAGGGGGAGGAGGAGGCCTTTCTGGAGATTTGCCGCGACGCCGTCCCTCATGTCCTGACGGTATTATGGCAAACGAGCCATCACGAGGAGGAGGTGGCGGCGGCGGTCCACCAGCCGCTGGAGCTGGCAACGCGGTTCGTCCCGGGGCATTCGCTGGGGGTCCAGGGGGTTCACGTCCACTATCGTCTGGAGCCTGTAGGGCTGGATCGCGCGATGAGGAAGTGGATGCGAAGGAAGGCCCTGCAGGTGGACCCCCGGCTGCAGGAGGGGCGTCTGGCTCTCCAGGAGTCTCCCTTGCCTCGCGGCAGCTCACACGTCGGACGTCAACTGTCGTGTTCGGGGCACTCGAGCTGGCTCCTGGGGTATGGTCGGCAGGAGCCTCCTCCCCAGACCCAAGGACCACCACTGTCTCGAGGAGTTGCCTCCGCAGTCGGGCCAGCTGGCGGGAGCCCACAGTCTCGTGCTCCCGTGCAGCACCACCCTTGTCCGCCTTCTGCTGCGGGGCCGCTTCCTCGCTGCTGGCTCCAGCCCGTCCTCTACCGCCAGGTGGCCCAGGTTGCCCCTCCGCATCCACTGGCACCACCACGATCTGGGGGGCACTACCAGGCTGCTCCATGTGTGTCTCCCCTGCACCCTCCGTCGGTGGTTCGGTCTCTGACCCTGTTGGTGGGTCTGCACCGGGGTGCTCCGCAGCCACCCCTCCAGCGAATGAAGTGACCCCCGCTGGGGACCCCGCACTGGTGGTCTTGGCCAGAGGCGCTGTCTCAGGGCGGGGAGTTGAGTCGGGAGCGGGCTGTTTGTCCCCCTCCTGGCCGTGAAACTCCCGCAGACACTCCTGGAAGGTAGCCGCGAGGGTTGCTGGAGTGAGCGTCTGCCCCTCGTCACGCTCTCGTCGCCGCAGCCTCCGCTTCCGCTCCTTAGAGTCGCGGTGTCTGCGAGCGCGGTCACTCAGGTCGCCACTCTGCTTGCTCGTGCCCGACTTGGACGATTTCGAGGACCTCGAGGATGATGACGACGACGCCTGCGAGGTAGAGGAGGAGCCAAGCGAAGGGGAGTTCGACTCCTCACGAAGGGCAGATTGAGCCCGCCCCAGCTCGCAGGACCCGACGAGCGTCGAGATCGCCGACGCTCTGCAGGACGAACATACACCTCAGGATGCAACAACACGGTGAACGCCTCCTCAGTGCTGGCAGGGTGCGTCAGGAGTGACGTCGAGGAGGTGACAATGCGCTGTGCCGAAGTGGTCGTGTTGACGAGGACGACCAACTCCTCCTGCTCAATCTCCTTGAACGTGCGAGGTATGGGTAACCGACTGTCCTCCTCCTCGTCATCCTCGTCATCTCACTGCGGCCCCAATCCGTACGGATCGCTGGGGTCCACGTCGCTGTAACCTCCTGACCGCAGATACTCATCGTAGTCGCGGTACTCATCCTCGTCAGCGAAAACCTCGTCATCGTCACCGACACCCTCGTCCTCGTCAGCGACACCCTCGTCTTCGTCGGCGTACTCGAGTGGGGTCGGCGTACAACTCGTCGCCACCTCCTCCGCGTCCGAGGTGGCAGCTGCTCCTGTCGCATGGCCAGCGTGTGTACCTTCAGCACCCGCGACCGCTGCCCCCGCTGTGAGGCCTGGGTGTGTTGCTCCAGCCCCGTCTGGAACCTCCACACTCCCGCCGACCCACGTGTCGGATATCCCGCGTGGCTGGCGCCAACGTGCTGCTGGGCCACCGGTCCAATAATCACCGGGACCGAGGCAGAGTAGCCTGCGCCAAAAGGTCCGCCCGCTTGCACCCCCCCAGTGCCAACGCTGCCCACTCCTGCCGGGTAGCTCACACCGGTGTGCCTCGCGTGCACCCCTCCAGTGTTCCCAAGAGCTCCTGCCGGGTGCCTTGTGCCGGGGTGTCCAGCGGGCACCCCTCCAGCACCAACAACCAAAACAATTGGACTCAAATTTTCATTTTGAAATCTTACATGTGAGATTTTTACCTATTTTGTCACTTTTTGGCTTATATATATATATATATGTAAGCCTCAGTGTATACCATAATGTACACATCTGTCACAACTCTGTCACTCGCAGACATGAAATTGAAATTGATATTTTTTCATGGTGTTCTGTAAAGATATGTGCATGGCCATCATTTGGGGTTTTACTGATTGAAACCCATGATAAACAGACCAAACCCTAATACTTATATGTAGATTTATCAATAGTGACTTGCAGTCACTTAAGTGATAATTTGTCAGTTGATTTATTACTTACTCAGGACTGTCAATTCCTTAGATAACCTTAGCTAATAGCTTCAGGCGAGATCACTCCTCGGTTCGGTCGCCTGTCCTTGGCTGTTGATCACGTTGCCTACCCACGAATGGGTCTGCTGGAGGTTTTCTTTATCTCTTCGGATCCATGACAATACTCTGGATGGTGTTATCCAGATACTAAGTAACTTGAGCAAATGCTCATAGTAATCAGGTAATTATCATTTGCTTAGGCATATGGCGGTGCAAAAAAAAAAAATAAAGACACCATTTGACTGGTGTGGGCTGGATTCTAAAGGGAGCCATTCCCTTTCCACCCCCCACCGCTATTTAGGATTATGATCTGTTTTGCACCTACGTATAGAGCAAGTAACTCGGTCTACATTTCGGTCGGCCGTCCCCTTACTGAAGTCCTACGGCAGGAACTAAACAGTATTCCAGTACTGCAGATGCTAGCAGGCAAGATCTCAACCCCGACTTCGGTTACAGGAGGGAGTTGCCCCACCCGGTTAAGCAGCCTAATGATCCGTTCGGGCGGTACAGGATTACTTTAAACAGGCAGGTAGAGCGGCAAACACAGCCATCATACTTCTACGCGGTGTCTAGGGTGCTGTGGGATCCCAAGCAGTCCTCTTGAAGGTTCTTGAGATTTAGGGTAAGCCGTTGCCCGCGGCCCCACGGGTCCTCTGGATCCACTCACCGCAAATTCAACACTGGTTACGCCGCTGAAAAAACCTTCATGGGAAAAGCGGCTATTACGATTGACGTGTTGGCACCAAATAAAGTCTGTGAGATTAGCAAGACGTGCGATTCCTCGAAAGCGTTCGTTTCGTGATGCCCTTCCAACAGCGAATAAGGTGACTGATACATGTGTCTCCACTGTCTCGGGTACTTATCTATCATAGACTCTGAACATAGATCGCCCTTCAGGGCTAAGTGAAGTCGAACGCTGCAGGGATTCGTTCGCCTACTTATCTACAGCAGGCACCGATTCTGAGCGTTTGCGATGCTCCTCTTTGCTCTATGTGAACGACCTTCTTGCCTTCGAGTGCGTACGATTTCCCTTGTCGCCAGTGCTGCCCTTGGCTCGCTTCTTTCCTGTGGACTTAGGTGCTAAGGCCATACAGGATGTGGTCGCGGCTGGTGTCACTGGATCTGCCTCCCTTGTTTTAACAGGAGATGCGCTAGGTAATACCAGGACATCTGAGTTCTTCTTCTGCGAGGGTGTTTTCGCGCGTGGCGCTGTGCCTTCTGTTGGCTCTTTGTCTCTTTTTTCAGATTGCTTGTCAGCTTTGCGCGATGCTCGGAGATTTTTGCGCCTGAGCGTTCTCGCACTGGGGCTTTTCTTTTCCTTGGCTCCCAGACGCTCTGCGCACTCAGATTTATCACTTTCCTTTGATGCGATGAGTACTCTCTCTGCTGTGGTAACTACTGCAATTGATTTCGCTTCCACTAGCTTGATTGACTCGAGCAGATTTTTCGACAGTAACTGTGAGTCGGAGAGTTTCGATGGGAGCGATTCCACTGCACGACAACTGACAGAGTCACTCGAAAGCGTGGCATAGTTCCCCTTCGAGATTTTGAGCAAGTGTAAGGCTGATGCTGCGCTGCTTAACACCTGGCGCAATTGTATCTCGAGACTCACAAAAAGCGGTTCCGACGGCTGATTTTTCCGACTAGGCTTCTTGGCCATACTGAACGCTGCTCGTCGCATAACGCGTATCAAAATACACCTGAGAAATACAGTAATAAAACCATATGAACGAAAAAATTGCCACTCATTATCATAAAATTTATCGCAATAATAAAACAATAAAGGCGGCTGGAATTTTTTCGGAGGGGTGCATGATATGGCGGTGCACTGGAAGAGTATCAAAATGATATCTTCAGTTTCTAAGCAAATCAGAACAGTGCTTGAACAATTAGAGCAATGTCTGTCTAAATACCTATATCAGCTACATCATTGTCAAGATGAGTTCTGATCTGTGTGATTACTGAAATATGCTTTGAAGTGATCAGGTTCTGAATCAACCGTCAAATGCATAGAAGATGATGGTGTTGCTCCAGCGATAGAGTGAAAGGGGCATGGACAGTGTTCAACAGTTACCAGCTGTTTTGTGAACACTGTATACTGCCTTCGGGTCTGGAGATATTCTCCATCCAGCCCTTCAACATGTGGATTTATCCTGTTCCCTTATCTATCGCCATCACTGACATCCAACACGCACATGTGTTTGTTGGATGGTATCTATGCATCATACATGTGATGTTGATTTATACTTGATCATATACACTTACTGATTCAGTGTAATGTCAACATACATAGTAATGTCAGTGACTTATGTATTGTGCAGGTACTTACTGATTCAGTACACTTAAGCAAATTGATAGTGAGCAATCATACAAGTTAATCTGTATACCACTGGACAGCATATAGCAAGTATGATGCATATCAATATAGTTATTATACTGTTGTAATCCTGCACTTCTCATCATGATGGATGATGAGTTGAATGGTATATTTTCACAAGTGGCTCCGGTGTGTATTCCATCTTGATCGACAGGAGAACAGTTATCCCATCCCAAATCCTCCGTCAGGGATAACTGAGCTAATTCCTGTCTTAATGACCAAGACTGGCACCTTATACCATTTGGATTTCAATATAGCCTACTTGCAAGTTCTAGCATGTATATGTGATATGCATGTTGCAGTGTGATATTGGTGTATTGCTGGATAAACCCCCGGTTCCATGGGGTACAAGCCCATGGTCGGTTAGGCGCGGACAGATCGCCATCGAATCGATCAACAGAACTACACGATGGTTTACAGATAAGCCCTTACTTTTTAATCCTCTGCAAATACATCTATGTTGCACTGTTGGTATATGCATGTGTATGCCAACCGTTATCGTGATCAGGCTGGTATGCATATGTGCATGTATGCTAGATTTATATGATCAGGTTAATTATTATCACAGTGTAATTGAGTGCACAAGTTACAGTATATGTAGCAAGTTGCAGTGTGTGATAATGAGTTGCAATATGTGATAGTGATAAGTGTGATAAGTGGGATAGTGACAAAAGTTATCACACTAGCAATCACAGTATGTTGTTATAATGATGACAACATGGTATATACTTATGCACAGCATATGTGTGTGTGTGTAATGATGATGGTATTGCACACAATATTTCTGCAGCATGTATGTATTGTTGATTATGCAGCATCATGCGTCCCTCTGCGCAGCATCATGCGTCCACATGCGAAGTATTATGTGTCCATCTGCGAAGTATTATGTGTCCATCCGCGAAGTATTGTATGTCCATCTGGTGCAAAATTGTATGAACATCGAGATAGCACACTATATCTGCGCGTGATACATATGTATCTCGCGCTGCATGCTAATGCACCACAAATCGATGCGTCCCCTGCACAAGCTAAAATCATCGCACGTGTGCGTCGCACTGAACGAACTAAAATCATCGCACGTGTGCGTCGCATTGAACGATTCGTGCAGAACATTTGCGAACATCGCTGTAGCACATCTTTTTTGCACAGTATGAATGCGTATGTCGCTGTCGCCGGTATTTGTCGCATAGTATGATTGCGAATGCGCTGATAACGAAATTGTGTGCGTCCCTGTCGCACTTGATGCGAATCATATATACTGACGATCATTTTTCGTTCGCGCGCTTGATTCTCGCATACCGTACCAACCCTGCGATATTTTGACAGCATACATGTACGATTCATTGACTCGTGCGCACACCTTGCCGCAATTTCTTCACTGATAATATGCTTTTAGCTGCGAGTATGATCGCGCTGATGATATTGTTGCACACTCCGCCGTTCGCTGTCGATATTGCAGCGAATGCTGTCGTATGCGTGAAGATATTCGAAGTATATGTATGTGCGAGCCCTGTCGCACCGTATACAGATCTATATACAAAATATATCAAGTCTGCTGCACACACTCGTGTTCTCGTTCTCGCCTGAGCGAAGAATAATCACTGTCACGGTCCTATACGGACTTGATATGTGGCGCGGCTGCTATTGAACTGTAGCAAGCACGCGCAAGTATATGGTGGGGTATGAGTGCAGCAAACTGGTAGACCAGAAGTGCTTGCTTGAGCCCAATGCTCCTCATATACCTCCAATGCCCTCACGCGTCATACGCGTTACCACCATCGGGTTGTGAACCCGAGGGCATTGGGTGAACTACCCGCATCGGCTGGTCGATATAGCCATTGATGCTCGCATGCTGTTCATTTCATGCTTGAAGCGAAGACGCGTCTTCTCAGAACACTTCGGTTCTTCAAGACTTGTCTTGCTTCGCCATCTCGATGCCAATACCTGGCCTCTCGATGACAGATGTCACTCACCTTAAGTGGATGACAAACATTATGACTGTACATGTTATAGTCGACCATACTGACAATACTCGACGACTGTATGTCATTATGACATATGACATGACATGGTATGACCGGTATGACATATATGACACATGTGTCATCGGTCATATCCCTGACAATTAAGCATATATTTTCAAGAAAAAGGCTGCTAGTGACCATACCGAGCGCTGATACCGGTTGGAAAGGGTGTAATTATCCCATAACAATTGCGCAAAGTTTGGTATAAGCCATTCTCTCTCCCCCCCAATATGTGCTGTAGAGCCAGAAACGTAATGTAACGCCAAAAACGAGCGAAACCGGTACAACCAACGACAAAAACGGTCCCGCCTCTAGGACGCTATCCCGTCAAGCCGCCAGAACAACCGGAACGCACAAGAAAAACATATCAGGACGTCGCAATGAAAGCCGAAAGCAGTTCGCCACAGGTCCAAAGTGCGCATGTAAGCACGCAAAGCGAGCGAGAGCGAGCTAAAAAGATGCTCACACGCCCAAGATACCAAATTGTCCCAGGAGTATTCCCAGGAGTTATCTATTATCCAGTATGCAATATGATCGGATCTTATATACTTTCAGAATATCTTTCTATTCAAATAAACCCAGATGGCAAGAGTTATTATTTTCTGTTGTCCAAGTTTGAGAGACCAACTCAGTGATCTCTCTTTATTCACCACTCTGAGCTCACAGATTATTTCCCCTAACTGTTCGCTCAGATGAATGTCACATTCCCTTACTATTCCTCCCAATAGTCCCCTGATATCAATTTCAGGCATTCAGACACCCCTTATCGTGAGGGGGTCTCAGCTACGTCGTGCCCCCTGGCACAAACGTGCAGTTGGACGACCAATAAATGCAGTTGATCAGCATGCGAAAATAGAATTTATCGACCAAACCATGCAATTTACCGACCATGAACGTGCAGTTGGACACCATAGAAGTGCAGTTCGACGACAATAGAATACAGTTTGGCGATCGAAAGTGCAGTTTGACACCATGAAAGTGCAATTTGATGACCGAACGTGCAGTTTGAAACCACCAAAATGTTGTTTTCTGACTGAAAAGTGCCATTCATCGACCGAAATCGCAGTTTGAAACCACCAAAGTGCAATGTGACGAAGGAAAAATATGTAGATTGATGACTGAAGGTGCACTTTGATAACTACCAGGTCGCACAGACACATTTACAGGGGGTTGGCAGCAGTTCACTTTAATGGAAACCAACGCTGCAGGAGATCCTTGATTTCACTCCTTTGCGCCATCTCTTCGTCATGAATGCCATTGGGCATCACATGGAAGCCTGCAAGGCCAAAACTGGCAGCCAACCGATTTCTCTATATCAATCTGTGCTTACGGATGGCCATGCCATAAATTTGCCGTGCTCAAAACACATTCAGTTGGCTTCGCGCTGCCTCGAGTTGCTCTTCAGGCATCAGCCGAATGAATTCGTCGAGCTTCTTCCCGGCGGCCTGCGACATGACAAACAAGGCGGCCCATTCTTCTTCTTCACCCACCTCGTGTTTTGTACCGAAATGAGTGGCAACATCTTCTTCTTCACCCACCTCGTGTTTTGTACCGAAATGAGTGGCAACATCACCATCAGTATTGGGATCAGGATGCGCCAGGCGAGATCAGTCACTGGTGGCCAATCTTCGACCCTCTGTGTGGAACCGCGTGGCTGCGCTTCACATACACTGCGGGCGGCTCACCTGCGCGCACTTCAAAGAGAAGTCCTTGAACTGCATCTCCTGCGTGACGGAAATCTGCCCAACATTGTCGTAGTAGTTCTTGAAATCGACCTGGAAACAACCAGCGCCCCCACCACATACCGCACCGCATGGAGTGAGGTAGCGACGCAAAGGATCCGCCAAAGCAGCAATGCGCCCTCACCAGGCAGATGCACAGTGACAACAGTGCGCCGCCGCATGAATCACCACCGTGAACTACAAATTTGGGGTCACGAGATGGAGAGAGGGAGGCTATAAGCTATCATGCCAGTATCCTTCCTGCACCTTCAGAGAGACGCACAGGCGAGCACGGCATCCAAGTATGCGCACCTGGGAGAGGTACTCTAAGTACTCCACGATGAGAGCTTCCGCCCTTCATTCCCAGCCCCCCCTCTCCCTCCCCTCCGCCAGTCCCCAAGTTTCGGTGTCGTCAGCCATCTCCCTTCATCTTTGCCTCAGAGGTGTGCACAGATGGTGTCACCTTGCGCCCACGCCGCATCGCAGGGTCCTGGTGATGACATCGCAGGGTCCTGGTGATGACATCGCAGGGTCCTGGTGATGACATCGCAGGGTCCTGGCGATGACATCGCAGGGTCCTGGTGATAACATCGCAGGGTCCTGGTGATGACATCGAAGGGTGCTGGTGATGACATCGCAGGGTCCTGGTGATGACATCGAGGGTCCTGGTGATGACATCGCAGGGTGTGTGCAGTAGGAGCGTCAATAACATTCACAGATCGAGCAAAGTGTCCTTCGAGGCTTATCCCAGTCCAATAATCGGCCTTCGGCCGTCCGCGATGACATCGGCGCAGTCAGAGCAGGTTGCCACAAGTGCATGACGGGGGGCCGCGGGGGGGCTGGCAGCGGAGTACTTTTCATACTGCTTGTCATCGTCCAGGCAAGCGGCCGCACTCTTGAGATTCTCCTTTGCCTTGTTGGGCTCCTTGCTGCTCAAGGCCCCACACGGCACGCCCCCACTTGCCCCCCCTCCCTGAACCTAACACACCTCGCGGCCAGAAATGCCACCTGCTCCATCGATGCGAGCATGCTCTAAGCTAGGTGGGCCACAACCTGCACATCCCGACAGCTTGAGCATGACCCCTTTGCAACGCATGACCGGGCGAACCCTCCTGTCCGGGCAGGCCCCCTTCTTGGGCGATCATCCCCCTCTAATTGAGCGATCGTGCCCCCAGGCTTGGACGTTCACGAGCCCCAACTTGGATGATGCCCCCCCCCCGCAAGCACTTGGAGCACGGTGTGATGACTAGAGGGTCGGAGAATGGAACGAGACTGGCCCCATGCTGCTCCCAGCGAAGAGGGGTCTCGGTGATGAGCCATCAAAGAGCACCAGCCTTCGCTAGCGTGCCCGCGCATCGAGGAGCACCAGGCCTTCACTAGCGTGCCCGCGCATCGATTGCTAGGACCGAGGCTCCTTGAACGCAGCTCCGGATTTCCTCCTGGAGGGAGCAGGGACTCGAGCCAAGGAGGACGGGGATGCCGAGGGGAATTAAGAGGCTGCAAGCGCACGCGATTCTCTGCAGAATGTTACGCAACTCCGCCCATTGGCCAGCCTCCGCCACGGTCTCCAAGTCTCCCATCAGCGCCTGGTGCCACCTCCGCACCTCCCATCGAATCACCCCGGCAGCCCTGGATGCACTCTACTCGAAGGGCGCGTGTGCGCTTCTCTGAAGGAGGCCCTATCCGCCCAATTCCCCCCAGGCGCACGCATCGCTTCAGACGGCGCATCGCTTCAGACGGCGCAGCGCTTCAGACGGCGCATCGCTTCAGACGGCGCATC